>JACEIK010001321.1:264467-282041 GCA_018107945.1 Datura stramonium
TAATAATATACTTAATAATTGAGCTTAATAAAAGAATATTATTTTTTAAATTGAGCCAACCGAGCCAACTCAATTGAGCCCGAGCTTTGACCGAGCCGAGCTGGATCGAATTTTTTTTCAAAACAAACAGAGCCGAGCATAGCAAAATACATACAAGCCGAGCTGAGCTCCGAGCCGACTCACCTCTTTGCCCAGCCCTAGACGTGATTAAGTTCAAAACGAGCATAATATCGTCTGCTACAAGTAGTCATTTAGAAAGCACAAACTTGTACCCCTAGAATGAGCAAGAAACTAGCTTGCTCAAACTCAAATCTTTACGTCCATTAAAACAGAATAGGGAGGAAAAAGTAAAAACGCATATTTCCTCGACATTGAATTAAACATCAAAGGAGTTTTCTTTTTATTGAACATTATTTTGTTTTTTAATGGTCAATTATAACCTTCTAAATTGAAATTTGCAGTTGATAGCATTAGGGACAGTTGATTTAACAAATTAATTTGGAGTCTAAAGTCATTAAGTCAATATGGTTTAGTCCAATGCTGCTTTTCTAAACAGATCGAGGTACTTGGAGGAAATACTTTATGCTCAATATTGGGTTGAGGTAAGGGTTTAGTTTGACTGGACCGGGCTTAGAGATAAAAATATTGAGCCCAATAGTTGAATTATGGGCCTGTATAGGGGGGCGTGGAAAATTGGAAAGTGCGAATGCTGTCATTTACACGCAGATCCCTACGAAGACGCTGCAGAAGGACGAGGCCCACGTGGGTGACAATTTTTGCATTTGCAAAAAAGTCACAGGCTTGCACGTGAAGGTCCAAGAATATAAAATTGCTTGACGTGTCCACCTGTGGATCCCGTTTCTCCACATGAACACCGGGCGAAGCCCTTGCGTAATCAATTGGTGTTGTTACGTGGCGTTACTTGTCGGATAATTTTTTACATAGGTCAGGCGATTCACGTTGCGATCCACCCAACCCGAAGCTCAATACACTATTTGAACTAAAATTTATTTTTAAGCCAAGTTGACAATATAGATTTCAAGTCAAATTGATAAAGCAAATTAGAAACTCTTTAACTTTGGAAAGCTATTCGATTTATTTATATAGTTTTGGGATCCATTATTTCTATTGAGACTATATATATCATCAATGGTTTATGTTGAGATGATTAATATTATTTTTTATAAAAATTTTGGTGTCAGCTTTAAAATAAAATAACTTCTGAAAAATAATGTTTTATCTCCAAGTAAGAATAGTGAGTTCTAATTAGTCTAAACCCAAAATGATCCAGGGGATGAAAAAGATAAAAAATATTTAAAACCTATAATATAAAAAAAATAAAAAAAATAAAAAAAATATATTATTTACACACTTTTTAAAAAATTATATATTTTTAAAAGTAAAAAAATATTTTTATTAATTTATTCTTAATCAAATGTCTAAGAAAAGAAGGATAAGTTTTCTAACGGTTTATTGATTATGTAGAATTACTATTTATCTAGCCTGGCGGTTAGTCATAGATTTTTGAAATTTCTCTTGAATGCCTGTTTGACCATAAGTAAATGCTTTAAATTTGATCTTGAAACATTTTCAAGTTTTCAAAAATTGGCTCGAGACAATTTTGAAATTTTAAGTTTCATCTCATATTTTTACTCCAAGCAAAATGTATGTCAGACACAACTTCAAATTTTCAAAAACTCATATTTCCAAGTTTTATTTGATAGGTGGTTTGAGAATGAATTATGCGGGTATTTAAATCCGCTAAATCATTTTTAATAGTTGATTAGGAAAAATATTCATAAATAATATATTTATAAATTATAAAAAAATTTATAAATTATTATTATATAAAAATAAAAAATTAATATAATTATATTAGTTTTTTTTTGTTTTTGAATTTTTAAATTTTTTATTAACTAATCTGTGCCTTATTAATACGGCATTCTGCGCCAAACAACCCCTTAAATCTATCTTTAAGATTTTTACCGCGAGATGTCTACAATCAAAACAGTAACAAATGGACCAAAATACCCTCGTTACATTATTTTTTTCAGGACAAAACAAGGTACAAAGAAAACACAGAAAACTGTGTCAGAGCAGAAAAGGTGAATGAGAAGACAAATGGGTCAATGAAAGCACAGTTTTTGAGTTTTCACTTTCACTTTTGCATACTTCATTTTCATCCTCCGCTCACAACCTCCATATTCTAGCTGTAAATTAACCCACCCCAAACAAAAAAAAAGAAGAAGCTATTTATCTGATTAATTTATTCATATAAAGATTATTCCTTTTTTGTTTTTTTTTTTAAGGGGGAGGAATAAAGATTGGTAGCTCTAGTATTTTGTTGTTGGTTATGGTGTTTAATTGAAGGGATTCTCGAGATATTACTGTACAACTCGGGTTGAGTCATGGGTTGTTGTCAATCTGCAATCTTGAAGGAGCTTAGCTCGGAGAAAGATCAGCGCCATGGAGTGAGCCACCCACGAGCTAACGGCACCGGCGCCGGAGCTGCCGTCAGGAGATGGTGGGAATTCGATTACCTCTCTGAGTTTTCCTTTCTGAGCTCAAAGCAGCTACTAACTTCAGCTCAGAGTTCATAGTTTCTGAAAGTGGCGAAAAGGCCCCCAATATGGTTTACAAAGGGCGTTTGCAGAATCGGCGTTGGATCGCTGTTAAGAAATTTACTAAATCGGCAGCTGATCCTAAACAGTTTGCGGTATTGAACTCTACTTCAATTTATTGGTCTTTTTTTCCCCTTTTGGGTCTCCTTTTTCTTAAGTTAGGGTTTAATTATCCTCAATGTGGATTTTAAATGGACCCAGATAGAGATGAATATGGGGTTAATATAGCCAACCAACTAGTTTAGGATTGAGGCGTTATTGTTAATTGTTCTGATTTTTTTTTTGTTATTGTTGCTAACTAGGATGAAGCATCAGGTGTCAGGAATTTGAGGCATAAAAGGCTGGCAAATTTGATTGGGTACTGCTCCGATGGGGATGAAGGCTGCTTGCTTAGCTGAGTACATGCCAAATAGTACACTTACAAAACATCTGTTTCACTGTATGTATTATATTTTGCTACTTCTGTTTATTTTTTGCCTCAATATAGCTTTTCTATGGGAATGAAGAGAAAGATCAAAATAATTTGATTGTTCCTTAGTTAGAGAAAGGATTAAGTTAACATTATCTGCATTTAAGTGTTGGAAGATATTAACCTTGTTTTTGGTTTATCTACACAATTACTCCTCTTAGCTAATAAGTTATCATCTCCTTTTGCACATTAGAGAGCCAGCGTGATTGCTTGGGTCATTGAAAACTCAAAATTTTTGTTATAAAGACTCCTTGGAAAATTGAGACGTTTGCTGATTATTACCTCAGATTATCCACGAGTACATCTTTTCCTTTTTTAAGCATGGTAATGGGGAGGGGGTGCTAAAAGAGCTTTATATTTTTTTGCAGGGTATCTGTGGTTATCTTTTCAAACACTTGTTTAGTCACACCTGCTATTTATACATATTTGCATTATTTGTTAGCACATCCTGTTTCTTTCATTGTTTTGCTTTTATGGATTGTTTTAAAGTACTCGTTAGAGCATGCAGTTTCTTCCCTAGATAGTCTGATGCAATGTATTAAGCCTTACATTCTATATTCCTTTATCTCATGGTTTAAATGAATTGCATTTGCTTCTTTTCTTCTTTGCAGGGGAGGAATCAAACCCTTGAGTGGGCTATGCGATTAAGAGTGGCTCTATATATTGCTGAAGCATTGGATTACTGTAGCAGTGAAGGTCGACCACTATATCACGACTTGAATGCATATCGAGTTCTCTTTGACGAGGTGTTTTGATGGACCTCTTCTTTTAGCTTAAATGTCTCTTTACATTTCTAGGGTGATAGCTATTGTTCTTTTCTTCTAATGTTTTCCCCCTCCAGTGAAGAGAATAGGCTAATGCAGACTTCTGAATTTACCTGTACAATTGTGTTAATTCTGTAAATTTGGCAGAGTGGCGATCCCCGTCTTTCTTGTTTTGGGCTGATGAAAAATAGCAGGGATGGTAAAAGTTATATACGAACCTTGCTTATACACCTCTGAGTATTTAAGAAATGGTAAGGTTTCGAACTTTTTGTTTCTGTTGAGTTTAAAGTTTCTCTCTTAGCATTATCTCCATGGATGGTAGTGTTATGTATGAGTCTATCGGAAATAACCTCTCACCTCATACAAGGTAGGGTTGAGTCTCGCACACCCTCCCTCCTCGGCCCATTTGTAGGATACATTGGGCATGTTGTTGTAGTGATGTTACGGGGGACTGGAGCTTTGGAGCTGGGGTAAATCTCCTTGCAGAAACAATCATTTGTGATGTCGGGCTGGAGCTTATGTAAAAATAGATGAGCACGATTTATGAGCCTATGAGGATGCGTGGACTAGCTTTGCTATTTGCTTATAAAATGTGTAAACCAAGAAATACACCTTGAGCTCCCTCAATGACTAGATTGAATGTCCATTTCAATGTTATATAAAAAGTATGCTCATCTCAAATCCATATGTAGAAAAATCTTAAATCTGTTGATTCTTTGAAATATATACAGGTCCAATAGAAGTAGTATTCACATCCTGATATTTAAATGCAACTGTGTTGTTGTGACTTCTTGATGCACGGATAAATAGTAAATCGGAAGGCTGTTAGACAAAATTCTTTGATTTGAGAAAATGTATGAAATTCCAATAAAAGTTGTAAATAAGTTAATCAACTGATTTGGTGCCTTCTGCATCTCCAATATCCTAGTATACAATGTATCATCATTTTCTCTTTGACGGATGATCTTTTTCCATATGAAATTTATTTCTGACCAATACATTCAGATTCTTGCTTGATAGTAAATTTTCTGCTACTCTGCTACCGGAAACTTATAGCTTGGTGGTGGTGGTAGGACTATTTCCCTTTAGGACAGTTCACAAAGAAGAGAGCTTCTGTTATGTTATCTGACACCTTTAGAGTGATTTTGCAATTCAAATCCTACATAGCCATGTACTACTCCTGAGATGCTGGTGTTATAAACTTAGAATTGTTTGGTTATGGGTTAGAGTTATGCAGATATTAGTAACCACATGAATTAGTTATGAGGTAAATCTATGTATTATTTTATGCAGGGATTAGTTATTCATGTATTAGTTATGTAGGTACAGTAGTTATGCAGTATTAATTATATAGGTATTATTTATGTAGGATTTAGTTATTAAAATTCTAAAATTAAAAAATAATAACAAAATTATTAAATATTTAATTTATTAAAAAAATTAAAAAGGTTTTTTTATTTATTTTAGATAATTTCATAATGAAATACACATTTAATACAACCACAAAAATAATATAACTTTTTTATTTTAATAAAAGAGAGCTTACAACCCTTTAAAAAAATTTAGTCAATAATTTTTAAGTTTAAAAATTGTGTACTCACATATCGAATTAAAGAAAGATTTTAAAAGTAAATTGATAGGGATAAATGTGTAATTTATATTATTTTAATCCATGTATACTTAATACCACATAACTTATTCCACCTTCTACCCCGCATAAAAACCCCGCATAAAATTATACATAGATTTCCTCATAAGTTATGTAAGTATTAGTTATGTAGAATTACTAAAACACAACCAAACACCGCATAAAATTAATACACGAATAACTTTTATACAACATTTGAAACCTACAACCAAACATGATATAAAATTAATACATGAATAGCTTTTATCCTATTTGGAAACCAAACATGGTATAAAATTAATACATGAATAACTTAGTTATTCATGTATTAACTAATACCTTATACAGTAACCAAATGGCCCCTTATGTTCTGGTAGTTCTAAGTTGCTTTGCCCTTTTCTTTTTGGAGAAGGGGATCATGGAACTTTGATATGACAATTGAAAAAGGCAAGATTCCATTATAAACTGCATTAGTGATTTTATTGATATCTATCACTTCCTATCTAATCATTCTCGTTGTTAGCTTATATTTGGGGATGAAGAATTTCTTGTATATTTTATTCTGATGTACTTATCAAAAAGAATTTCTTGTATATTTGCAGGAAGAGTTACTCAAGAAAGTGTTGTTTTCAGCTATGGAACTGTCCTTTTGGACCTGCTAAGTGGAAAACATATCCCTCCTGGTCATGTAAGTTTCTTAGAGTCTGTTTGTCAGTTGTACATCCATTTCTTCTTGCTCCAAGTCTCGGGGAGTGTCACCTTATCAATGATGGGAACACTATTTAGGCTCTGTTGCGTGGTATTTTTGCGCTGGTACTCTGGAAATTATTTGTGAAACAAGCAACTAATTTGATGTCCGAGACTATTAGTCTGATTGGCCAAGCTTCTCATGAAAAATGCTCTCTTTTTTTAATTTTTTTTATGACGTACTTTTGGTGAGAAGCAGTTTGTATTTGGCTGATGAATTGAAAAATACTTTTGAGCAACAATTAATGTTTGACCAAACTTTTCAAAAGTGCTTCTTAGTGTATGTTCTCAAAAATGCTTTTCAAAAGAATACTTTAGGAAAATAGCTATTTTTTTTAGTTTTTGGAGAAACAGCTTTTGCTACTTTCCAAAAGCACCTATTTACTCCTAAAAGCATGGCTAAACACTTCACTTTTTAAAAATAAGCACTTTTGGAAAAAAAAAGCACTTTTGACCTCCCAAAAGCTTGGCCAAACAGGCAATATGTACGAATTTTGTTGCCCCACCAACAATAGGAGGGTACATTTAATGTACCTTTGCTTCAACTTTCTAAAGGAAAAGGGGAAATTCATTTGATGTTAACATTCACGTAGACTATGTTTCTTCACATTCTCTTGAAGAGCATTCCGTGTTGGTATCATTGTGTTTGCCTTCTTTTTTTTTGTTTTTTTGAATTCCTCCCCTTTTTTACAGCGTAGAAACTGTGTTAAATTTCAAATTTGAAAACTTATGTGCTCAGTTCATTCCTTTATGTTTCAGGCACTTGATATGATACGGGGCAAAAACATTCTTCTATTAATGGATTCACATTTGGAGGGAAATTTCTCGACAGAAGAAGCAACTGTTGTATTTGATCTGGCTTCACGATGCTTGCAGTATGAACCCAGGGAGCGACCAAATACCAAAGACCTCGTTTCAACACTTGGTCCATTGCAAAGTAAACCTGATGTTAGTCCTACCACCATAATGTACTCTATTTTTCTTGATGATGTTTTCTATCCTCCCCCCTTCCAAAAAATATGGGAAAAAATAAAAAAAACTCATATTGTTGTTGAATTTTGTTGGGTTTCATCAAGCAGAATTACCAAAAATAATTAATGTAATCTTGCCTCCTCATTTCTCCTCCATCTTAAGATGCTCCCTTATCTTCGCCTCTCATTGTATGCATGTATCCACATCTTCTGTTCGTTTTGCCATGAGCAATTATGAGCAACTGCTTCAGGTGGGAAGTTTGACTCTGTTTTCAATAGTCTAGGCTTTAATTGGTTGCTGTCTTATTCAATTAGAGGTTGGAAGGGATTTCTAATATTCTGGTTGCAGGTTGCATCTCATGTAATGTTGGGTATTCCTAAGAATGAGGAAGCTCCACCAACTCCACAGCACCCTCTTTCTGCAATGGGTGATGCTTGTTCGAGAATGGATCTGACAGCTATTCATCAGATTTTGGTGATGACACATTATAAAGACGATGAAGGGACAAATGAGGTAATCCTTTTGACAAAACTGCAACTGCAGAAGTGGTTGTTTCTTTCACACTTTATATTGATGCTGGATGCCCAATGATGCAGTTGTCTTTCCAAGAGTGGACTCAACAAATGAGGGATATGTTAGAGGCAAGAAAGCGTGGAGACTTGGCATTTCGGGACAAGGACTTTAAAACTGCCATAGATTGCTATTCTCAGGTATTTGCATTCATCTACTGAGAAGGGTGTCAATCTGCAATACTGATTACAACTTGCAACTTCATTTATTTCAAACCTAGTAAGGTTGGTACTGGGAATGAAAGACTGACCCAGATGAGACTTGAGGTAGACCGAAAAATGCTTCATATTAACTCCTGAAAACCATTTATGCAATTGGCTGCCATAAATAGTTACTTCATTGATTAATAGAGACATGCATCTCCATTGGGGGTGGGAATGGAAGGTCTTCTGTGACTTTTGGTGTGGGTCGATTGACATTCCCAAGTCTCTATCATGTATCCTATTAGAATTTTAAAATCTCTGGTTTTTTTAGGAGTTTCAGTTTCCTTAGCATCTATTACTCTACCGTTTAATAGAACACCAAAATCTGAATGTCGCCTGTGTTTATGGTGTCTTTTGCACATCTAACAGTATGTGATCTCGTTCTCCAGGTTGGCGACATTTTTGGTTATTTGTATGACCACTGAATCGTCCTTGGCCAATAATCCAAGGAATAGAGTCAGATGCATTCTTGAAATCTAAATCTCTACTGTAGCTGATCTTGTTCACCGGGTTGTGACATGTTGATTATTTGTGTGCCTGGTAAATCTGCCATGTTAAATAGAACATCCAATCTATATGCTCCACCCAATCAGTCACCTCTGATTGGATTTGAAGCTTATTGGTTCAGGATTATAATCCCTTTAGGTTACTATACATATTCAGTAAATTTCTTAAAGGAAAATATAGGATTTGGACCAAAGCTACTGCGTTTGGCCGAACCCACAAACCATATTCTAGCTCCGCTCCTGCATCCAATGCTAATATTGTAGGATGACCTTTTTGAGAATGAGATTAGTGCAGATGTGGCCAGAAATTTGAAGCTCCATTGGATGCTTTACTGCATTACCTTTTCTAGCTGTTGTAGTAGTAGTATAGATGTCCCTTTTTAACTCATGTGTATTAGCAAGCAAATGATGATCTACATTTGGGTTAACGGAGTGCTTTCATTAGCTTATTTATTTGCATAAGATGGATGAACTATATATTCTTTGCTTTAGCGCAATCTGCTAATTTCTTCGTGCCTCATTGCAGTTCGTAGATGTGGGAACAATGGTATCTCCAACTGTTTATGCACGAAGAAGCCTTTGTTATCTCATGTGTGATCAACCAGATGCTGCCCTTCGAGATGCAATGCAAGCACAATGTGTGTACCCAGACTGGTCGACAGCATTTTACATGCAGGCAGTTGCCCTTTCCAAGCTAGACATGCACAAAGATGCAGCTGACATGTTGAATGAGGCTGCAATTCTAGAAGAGAAAAAGCGCGGTGGAAGGGCATCTTGATAATAATAACCCCCACTTGTATCATTCTTTTGGTCCTATCAATTATTCTTGTCATCACAAAATTAGCACAAATTCCTGTATCATTTGTTTGAGTGTGATTGCCTTAGAACTATGTATAACAAAGGGAGAGAATCATTTGCTCAGTTGGTATATGCGCATGTCAGTTTTGCACTTTGATTTGTCAAAATATGAAAAATAAATTTCTCAATGTGTACATTTTGTATGTATATTTGTTTAATACAATAGAACGGTGAAGATTTTATTGGTGAAATCATGAAATGTATAGCTCAGCCTTGCCATCAATGAAAAGGCTCATGAACTCTTCACCATCAACAGTTTCTTTTTCTATCAGCAGCTGAGCAAGCTTGTGTAGGATGTCGATGTGAGTTGTGATGATTTGTTTAGCTCTTTCGTATGCTTTTTCAACCAATTCCCTTACTTCAGCATCAACCACATCGGCTGTTGCCATGGAGTAGTCTTTCTGGGTTGACATCTGAAATTAAATAACGAAATTGTAAGGCATGATTAACAACTCCTACAGCAAGGGAACGGAAAGGACAACTTGCATGAATCATGTACCTGTTGGCCTAGGAAAGGGTTTCCTCCGCCTCCTCCAATGGCAACTTGGCCTATCTTTTTGCTGAAACCTAATCTCTCAACCATCTGCCTTGCCACTCGTGAAACTTGCATGAAATCGTTAGATGCCCCAGTTGTTACGTTGTCTTGTCCAAAAATAACCTCCTCAGCAACCCTGGAAGAGCAGGGGAGTCAAGAAATGGAATTGGGCTTTTCAGAATGCGGAGAGGTAAGCCTCATGGGTGAATTACGAATAAAAGAAGATCATCAATCCTATTATAACTCTAAGGATGCATATATTTAAGTAAGCAAACCAACAGGAGGAACATATGAGCTTAAAGCAGCAACATGATCACTGAAGATTTATATATCTGACCTCAATTTGGTTGGAATTAAGGCATAGTTATTAGTAGTATCAATCATATGAACTCAAAGATGAGACCAACCTATTTGAAGCAACTACACAAAGGAGAAAATAGCATGACAGACGTGTTTATCCAATAAGAATGCATCCCCTCTCCCTCTTTATATTTTCTCTGACATTTGATCCTTCGACAGTATAAGGAAAAAGAACTAACTTCAAGATACAAAAGTGAACTTAACATTGAACTATAGGTAAAACTGACCTTCCACCAAGTGCAACTGCCATTTGATTCTCTAGGTAGCTCCTGCTGTACAGGCCCGACTCAAGTCTTTCTTCGCTGGGGGCAAAGAAGGTGAGACCACCGGCTTGGCCTCGAGGAATTATAGATATCTTGGCAACAGGATCATATTCGGGCATAAGTGCACCAACCAAGGCATGGCCAGCCTCTGTAATCCAAATGTAAACATGCAATTAAACACATACTCTGTGAAACCACTAAGCTTGTTATTTAGTTTTTCCATACCATGATAAGCTACCAGCTTCTTCTTCTCATCTGAGACAACAGCATTTTTCTTCTCTGGGCCAGCAATTATCCTCTCCAGAGCATCAGATATCTCATCTTTACTTATTTCTTTTAGGTCACGCCTAGCTGCAAGGATGGCTGCTTCATTCATCAAGTTTTGCAAATCTGCACCAGTGAAACCTGGTGTTCTCCTGGCAATCTTATCAAAGTCCACATCCTTTGCAAGGGCCTTTCCTCTAGAATGTACCTGTCATGCAAAGTAGTAAGACAAGCAGTTCAACAAACGGAAGACATTTTTGAGAAGGCAGAAGTCTGTTTTCCAGATAGGGGGACTGGACTTGTATACTCAGGTTTTTGATATAGAAACCTGTAAAGTCCGTATATGCCAAAGGGGAACTCCTCAAGCTTGTTCGGCAAAACTTAATCTAAGTGACTATATTTTCTCAATAGATCATGCAAATAGTAAGGAGCCATTTCGCCACATGAATTATTCACTTTTTTCTGTAGTGTTTGGTTATAAAATTTCTAAATCAAACTAGGAGTTGAATTCCAAATTTGGGAAAGTGGTCCAACCCAGTTTTCCAACTCCATCTTCATAAATTCCAAATAAACTGCCGTTCTTTCTCCTTTGCAAAAAGTATAACCAAACAAAACTTCAACTTCATAACTTCTGATTAAAGTGAACTATTTGGAATCTATGGTTAAATGCCTACTAAAAGACTCACATTACCTCAAGGTACACGCAAATCACATTATTTTCTACCATATGATGTATGTCCCTAAAGAATGTAGATACAAGCTTGCTAATTTCCATCTCTATTTATCACAACTTCCAATTTTCTTCCAAAGTATGATGAACGAGGAACCAACACCAGACAACAACAAGCATAAAGTTGAAGCCAAGATAAAAGGTAAAATGTTGGAAGTGAACTAACCTGAAGAATCCTGACTCTACCAGCAACATCAGGCCTGTCCACAGTCACTTGACGATCGAACCTTCCAGGTCTCAACAAGGCAGAATCAAGTACATCAGGCCTGTTAGTTGCAGCCAAAACAATGACACCAGAATTTCCAGAGAACCCATCCATTTCAGTCAAGAGCTGATTAATAGTCTGCTCTCTCTCATCATTTCCACCTCCAAGTCCTGCACCTCTCTGCCTTCCCACAGCATCAATCTCATCAATGAAAACAATGCAAGGAGCTTTCGATTTCGCCTTCTCAAACAAATCCCTCACTCTAGAAGCTCCCACACCCACAAACAACTCAACAAACTCTGATGCTGCACAAGAGAAAAATGGCACACCAGCCTCACCAGCTACTGCTCTAGCCAAAAGGGTCTTCCCAGTACCTGGTGGGCCAACCAAAAGACACCCTTTTGGTATCTTAGCACCTAAAGCAGTGTACTTATCAGGGTTCTTTAAGAAATCAACCACTTCTTGCAACTCCAATTTAGCTTGATCAGCACCAGCAACATCAGCAAAAGTCACTCCAGTTTCAGGCACCTCTTGAAACTTGGACTTGGACCTGCCAAAATCCATCGGCCCACCAAGTCCTCCAGGCCCGCCCGGCCCGCCCTGAGACCGCCGGAAAAGAAAGAACAACCCAGCAAAAGCAACAATCGGGAATAGCAAATTCCCAATGACACTGAACAACCCATTACTAGCTTCACCTTCAGAAACTGATATATCAACACCATTCATAGCCAAAATGTCGATTAAATCCGGGTCATTAGGCACAATCACATTGGCTCTACGACCATCCACAGCTGTAAGTTGAAGGGTACTTCCGTCTTTACTAAATCTGACCCTTTCAACTTTACCCTTCTTCACAGAATTCAAGAACTCACTGTACCGCCATTGAGTACCTTCCGGTAGGTCAGAAGCGGGCTGGGCTTGAGTCTTTGGAGCATTCAAGATGATATTTTGGGAAAAGGGTGATGGATTTGAAGAGCTGGGTTTTGGTGCTTCAGCTTGAATCACTTGGGGTGGTGCTGTTGGGGTGGTATTATCAAGAGCAAAGGCCTGCGGGGTGATTGAAGAAAATAGCAAAGCAGCTAAAGCAGCTTTTGAAGGAACGTTCTTTGTACCATCTGAATTGGGTTTTTTGTTGAGAATTGATTGAGGGACTATACACTTTCTTTTGGAGTGAAAATGGAAATACTTTGTGGTTTTAGGTGTGGGAGGAGAGACAAAGATTTGAGAACCCAAGAAATTTGAAGAGAGCAGAGAATTCGCCATTAAAGAAGTTGGAACAAGATTGATTTGGTCTGATCAATCCTTGTTCTTAAATTTGGGGAATTTAGATTAATTTTATTTTCTAAAAGAGTCGATTAAATATGCAAGAAAAAGAAAAAGAGTGGGTCTTTGCTAGTTCTTGAGAAATTGAATAGAAGCCACAGATTTGGATGTTGGCCTGGGTTGCTTCTACGTGTCAGCAGTGTTATCCAGTCGCCTTTGATATTTGTGTTTGATTGTTTTCTACGTGGGAAAATGCAGAGTCCGCAAATACACACATAACAGATACTATGTGGAATGCAAGACACTTCAAGATTATCTAAATTGGCCCAAAAATACTGTAAAGTGGGTACAAGGAAGCAGTTTGGGGCATGTAATGCAGAGCCCCATAGCATGTAATCTCTAAGTTATTTGTACAAGGCCGATTGGATCATTTATCTTGTCATAAGAATGTGGCCCAAGCCCACGGGAAGGTTTCAGTGTTGGTGAAATTTGGACGGTCGTCCCTTTTTTTAATAATTGTTTAATAAATGATCAGTCCTTTTATTTTCTTTGAACAAATTTAAAAATTTTATGATAGCTATGCAAACATTAAACACCAATTTTCTCAAGGCTATATTATTCGTTTACCAGTGGCATAATTTTGACCGTGAGTTAAACAACTTCATAGATCATCTTTCTATTCCAAGAAACAGTCTCACAAGCTTACTATTGCCCATAAATTATGTGTTATAATGGATAGATTAAAGGACTGTGATAGCTCCATGGGCATGATGAAGATATAGAAGTCCCAAGAAGAACGTCGTCAAAGTCACAAGCTAAGGAGGTACAAGCTAGGATCGTTGGGCTTCAATTGGAAATCAAGAAGATGCTTATCATGGAAGAAGAGTCCAAGAATTGTGGAGAAGAATTGGCTAAGTGCTATATCTATTTTATGGTTCAAGTCCAAGCCCAAGTGGGATAAGATTGGAGCTCACGTGGGGCTGAAACTTCTGCTTAAAGAAAAACTTAAATTCTCACCCAACTTGGGTGGAATAAAAGTCAGGTACAAGTGACTACATTTTTGGCAACTTTTCCGTATTTTATTAGGATAGAAATTTAGGTATTATTTTTATGTTTTCCTAGTTTAAAATTTCCTAACTAGGTTCATTAATTATTATTTCCATAAATATAGGTTTGAAGTTTCCTAGTTAGGTTCATTAATTATTGTTTTCATAAAAGTAGGATTCGAATTCCATGCTACTTGGGATAGTTTTTGCTTATATATATAGGGATGAATTTTGTTATTTTCTAAACACAACATTATTAATAATTGAGAGTTTCTATTGTCTCTAATTATTTCGAATCAGGGGTCTAGATTACCTTAGGATTCTTAGCACTACATCTTGAAATTTTGAAATTTTATTCACAAATTTCATCTATCTTTAATTTCTTTTCGATAATTTTTGTATTTTCGCTTCCGCATAATTTTCTTGTTTATTCATGTGACCTGATTCTTATCGGATTGGTACACTGAACCGTACACACATCCAGCCCCTTGGCATTTAATCAGATCATATTTATCTCAAATGTGTGCAAATTGATTTAAATTGGATATGACAGGCTTTCAAGATTCTTATTGCTCCCTAAAAAATGAGTTCACAATTTCACAAAACATGTTGTACAATGGTGGTTGTGGAATATTTAAGTACCTACATTATTAAAAACTATGTACATGAATGAGCCACAGGCAGAGCAGGAGGAGCATTCAGAGGATCAGAGACATGACAACTTGGCTAAACAGGCAAAATATTATCTTTGTTTGTGACTTGCATATATATAAATTGCTACTCATTTTGGTCTAAAGTCTAAACAATTCATCAAGAAACAACCTTTACTTATCCACATTTTTCAAACTCATTGATCTGTACTAAGAAAAGAAAGATATCAGCTTCAAATGGCAAATCAAATGACCACAACTCATGTTCGTTCCACGAGCTTGCCTACAGCTACTCATCCTCTCATTATCAGTGCAGAGGAGCAGTTGCAAAGGTTTAAGTCATCTGAAGGARCTTCCACATCTTCTAACTCGACGATATGCCTAAAATTGGATGGACTCAGAAAATTRTATGATTGTGTTGATGATGTCATCAAGTTGCCACTTAGCCAACAAGTTCTCTCCCATGAAAACAATGCCAAATTACTTGAACAAGTCTCTGATGTGTCCCTTAATGTTTTGGATACCTGTAGTATCATTAAAGATGCTTTCTCACAGATGAAAGAAAGTGTTCAACTACTCGAGTCATCTCTTCGAAGAGGTAGAGGTGGAGAATCTAAATTATCCACTCAAGTTGATGCATACATGGCATCTAACAAGAAATTAAACAAAGTGATCTGCAAATGTCTCAGAGATTTGAAGCAGAAAGAAAATAACCAGACAACAATAACAGAAGACTCTGACTTTGCATCATTTATTAACCTAATAAAAGGAGTTGAAGATGTTAGTTTTGCAGTGCTGGAGTCAACTCTATCTTTCATTTCCCAACCAAAGATGAGATCAAATGCAAGTGGTTGGTCTTTGGTCACCAAGATGTTGAAGCCTAAGAGAGTCTCATGTGAAGGAATTGATATCTCGGAAATAGAGAAGATACACATGGAGTTACTTCTTCTACGAAACGAGAAGATAGATCAATCACAGATGCTAAGTGCACTTAAAAAACTGCAAGCATTTGAGTCAAGCATTCAAGAACTAGAGGACGGTCTAGGAGTTATCTTTAGGGTCCTCTTGAAAAACCGAGTTTCCCTTCTCAACATTCTCAGCCATTAACTTGTGCTATGAAAAAGTATATGGTGTTTCAATCTTGTGTATACAATTTTGTCATACAGAGTACACGAAATGTAACAATCTTCCGGTTGTGTATAAAAATTTGTCATATAGAATACAGCAAATGTACAAATTTTGTAAGCTATCTATCCTTCAATATACATCCATCACAATCATGTAGTGTTTGTTAATATTAGCTGTTTTATCAGATTAATATGCCAAATAGAAAGCTGAAACAAAGACTGCTATAAACATGAATTTCTGGAACTAACATGTTGTGCTAAATATGTGTATCCCTTGTAATGAGCTGTCAAGATTCCACTTGTTTCTCGTCAAGTAGAACGATGAAGCAGGATTAAGCAGTATCCAAGCCATGAACATTTTGGCGTTTTTTTTTCAAGTCTTGGATGACTCATTTGATCAACTCGCTCATTGTTACGACCTGTCTTGGTAGATTCAAACATTTAACAGAAGGTTTTGAGGGATTTTATGCAACTTGTCTATAGCTTAGAGTTAAAAATATGTAGACAGTCCACTGACATGTGGATAAAAATGTAAAATTTGCCAGCTTGATCTTCATTTTAGGAGTATACTCCTTCAGATCCAACAATTTCAGACATGTCACACTTAGATGGCAGAACAATGGAATCTTTTAATTTCTGACGTTAGCACATTAATGCATCATCCAATACAACTAGTATACAGAAAACTGCCCCTTCACCCTATTGAATTAACTTTATGATGCATTTGTGTTTTCGAAAGGGTAATCTAAATTTGTCTTTGTTTAAAGGAGAGGAAGTATGCAATTATATAGAACAACTTAAGTGCAGCCATTAACCACTAGCTTTTATTCACTCAGCAAAGCTAACTACAGAAGCCAACCATTTGAAATATGCACTTGTTGAATCACATAGCTGTAATTTCTAGTTGTCCCAGAGCATCAATATTTAGAGCTCAAGCCATATGATAGCTTTGATTTTGTAGAAAATTTCATGTCCCAAAACTTTTCCTTTTTTTCCTGTCTTTTCTTTTTCTCCTCCAAAATTTGCTTGCTAAATCTTTTCATTGCCTTTTACTTAGTTCATTAAAAAATTTGCCCCTAACTGTCTAGAAAGGACACTCAGGTTTGTTTCTCTGCAGGAACCAAGAACTGCTTGGTTTTAACCTTAAACCTAATGCCATTTCACAAGAAACAGTCTCATGTTGTTTAACATTTGCATAACTTACAAAATATTTCCTCCATCCCGACCACACCCTTAGGGCTATATTCTACAGAAAATGTTTTGACCGTGAGGTTAAACAACGTATGTTATTGTTGTTGTTTTAAAAATAGGGACAACATCTAAATGATGACTTAAAAGGGGACATTTGCGTAAATCAGCCGCTTTATGCAGCCTACAAGATTCTAAAATTTAGTAAGTGCAAAGGGACAATATTCAACTGCAAATGTGAAGATCTAATCATAGATAATCTTTCTATTCCACCTAAAGCTAATGCCATTTCCAAGAAACAGTCTCACAAGTTTACTGTTGCATATAAATTATATAATATAATGAATAGATTAAAGATCTGGTCCACTGGACCGTACACATATCCAGCCCCTTGGCATTTTATCAGATCTCATTTATCTCAAACGTGTGCAAATTGATATAGATTGGATATGACAGGCTTTCAAGATTCTTATTGCTCCCTAAAGCCTTTTAAAATGAGCTCACAATTTCACAAAACATGTTGAAATGGTGGTTGTGGAATATTTAAGTACTACATTATTAGAAACTAATATTTAAGTACAACATTATTAGAAGCTAATATTTAAG
>JACEIK010001321.1:283576-295541 GCA_018107945.1 Datura stramonium
TAATTTAATTTAATTTAATTTAATTATTTATTATAAAAATAAAATAAAATAATTTTAATAAATTTTCGGTTATTCGGTTTAACCGAAAACCGGTGAACCGTAACCGAAAAAAAATCGAAAACCGAATTACATTATAAAAAAAAACCGAAACCGAACCGAAAAATCGAAAAAACCGAATTAATTCGGTTCGGTTCGGTTTTTCGGTTTTCGATTTTTTTGTCCATCCCTATCTAGGCTGATTAGAGGCTAAAGACTGATCTAGGTATGTGCCATCACCACCAACATAATTATTCTCCTTCTAATAATCACAATGGGTCTTTGATTATCATATCAAAAGAATTACTTCTTCAATTAACATATTTGCTAATTAATGTTTAACTATGATTTTTGCCTTAGACATTAATTAAAGTTTACTTTTAATTTCCCATAGGCTGTATGCATCAATTATATACGTAGAAATGCCATAAAAATTCTAGATGTATATGACCTTAATTCCAGAATTCTCAATTATCTTGTAATTCTTGAGTAGTGTCCAATTTCTAGATATGCATAGACAATATGCATTGATCATAAAATAGGGGTAGTTAGTTATTGAATATTTGGTTTGTTATATTAAAAATTAATACGAATTTTGTTAAATGTCTATTTATTATTCGAAAAAGGAGCAAAATTGTTCCGATTTATTGGATTTGGTACAAGCATCACAATATATTTAATGAAAAAGTCACTAAGATAAGAAGGCAAAAGACTTGATAATTGCATAACACATGCAAAATATGTGTTATATTTTTTTTAAAAAAGAAAAAGAAAATCTCGGATAAAAAACTTTAACGTGCAAGGGTAGAGCTAGAGTATAGTAAACGGATTCACCCGAACCAAATATATTTTATTTATACATTGTATTTGTTTTAAAAGAATAAGTACATACTATTACTTTAGAATCAGTAACCTAAAAAGGAATTAAATTATAAATGCATAAACTTCATATCCTGACTCTGACTCTACTAACGTGAGACGTTAAGCCATTCACATGTGCTATATAGGTACTTTTATTCTTAACAAAAAAAACACACATTATTTTAATTCCGAACAGGTAAAAAGTATGGTGCATCCTAAAATTTGGTTGTCTTTTACACTTATCAACTAATGGACCTAAAAATTGTTGAGATCCAATTCAACCTTTTGTTTTGTGGGCCAAAAAATTTTTTTTGATAGCCTCCATTGACTAAAGAAGATGGTACTTTCTGACAACTAAGAGAAAGTTACAATAAAAAAAATGATGAAGTCATCAATTTTCTTTAAAAAAAATTAATTCTATAACTCTCTGAAATGCTCAATTAAGAATAAATTCGAACATTATTAAATTTGTTGGTTATGTTCCGTTAGTTAAACATGCGCTACGACATAAGATGAAACTGAATAGAGTGGAATGTACCCATTAAATTTTATATGATTGATATATTTAATTGAAAATTGAAATGTAATTAGCGTGATGAACGGATGATAAAGCACCACATTATTATATGTTGTTTGGTTTCTATGGAGGATTACTCTAACTAAGACGAAGTAATAGGAACATAAAAGAACAAATGAGAGAAATGGAAATAACTACGTCACACATAAAGGACTTTCTTGTTCTGATTTCTCAAATTGTTTGTACACATCTCTCCTTTCCTTTTTCTCATATTATTCGATCATTGTTAGTATTAAATATTACCCATGTTCGCGTGTGTAGGCTTATAGGCCAGACTTTAATATAAATATTGAACATTAAAAATAAAATAAAAAATTAAATAAAAATACATGAAACATGGAGGTCTGTTAATGAAATAGGAGCATAATTATGTTAGTTTACTACCAACAAGTAAATTTTGTCCCGCTTTTAAATATTTTTGGAAGAAAAATCAAATAGAGGGTAATTTTTTTTTTCTATTTACAATTATTCAGGATTTTTTTTTCATGCTCTTTAATAGAGTGATATACGTTTTAGAAGGGTAAAAATATACTTAAACTCGATATTTATATCAAGCCAATAGATGAATAACATGTATTTATATATACTCTTTCAGCATTTAATTATAATTAATTGAAATGTACCCCACCTCACTAAATCACTTAATTATAATAAGTTTATACTCCTTCCAATTCATATTATATGGTATTTTTAGCTTAAATACACTCTTTAATAAAGTCATTCACACTAAAGAGTAAAAGGTATTTTCACTAAATTAGCCTAATTAAAATTTGCATCTTTCTATATTGACATAATGTGTATTAAAATTTGGAGTATTTAAATGATTAAAATAATACCTATATAACATAATTTCTGGCGATTTTTTCCCCCTTCACTGCTTCTTCGTAGCATCTCCCATGGCCATTCAGGCCACTGGGCAGCCTCCTTTGAGGTTGTCCAGCCCCCCATGGCACCCAATCCACCACGTACGCTATACGCCTTAACCCTTCGGCCAAGAACAGCCCCACACAGCTGGTGGAGTCTTTTCCACTTAAGCCTATCGTCTATAAGCATGGTGAGCCTACGGTGCAATGAACGACAAAAGAGATTAATCAAATGATAGTCCAGAAAAATCTCCAATAAGCTATTATAGGAAAATTTTCATATAGTTGGCCAGAACTTTTGATTTTGCGCAAACAAATTCTAATCCAATGTGAATTAAAAGGAGACTGCCAAGTTGAATTTTTGTGTAATCGTCATGTACTCATACGACGGTCTATCCTTGAAGACTATGTACAATTATTCTCGAAGCCGGCCTTTATTATTAAAGACATGAATTTGTTTCATCATATGAGACCACTCAAATGAAATCTGTGGTTTAATCCGGAAGAAGAAACATCGATAGCAAATGCCTGGATTTCTTTTCCGACATTAGCACCGAATTATTTTGTTAAGGAGGCGCTATTTTTACTTGCTGCAGCTGTTGGTAAACCTCAGTATGTTGATCTAGCAACAAAGAATAACACACGACCAAGTTGTGCTCGTGTGAAGGTGGAAGTTGATTTATTAGCTGAGCATCCAAAGAAGGTCGAAATTCAATGTTTGAATCCCGGTAATGGTGAAGTAAGGAGCAAGTGGATTAATATTAGATATGATTTTATTCCAAAATATTGCAAACATTGTTGTGCAAGGGCACAATGAAGAAGGATGTAGGGTGCTTCACCCCGGCTCATACCAATGACTAAGGAACAAAGAGATGATGCCAATAAAGTACAAAAGAAAAAAACGAGATGTTACTGGAAATAGTGACAAAAAAATGAAGTAGCTGATGGTGAGAATCCAAACAGAAGAGGAGAACAACCTGCTAAGAATGGAAAAAAATTCTAAAGAGCCAATTAGAATTTTATCGAGCGGAAAAATTGTTGGGAATGTGAAAAAAATATGGCAATGGAATAAAGGTTAGAATCGACCAAACATTGATTGATGATGGCACAAATTAAAATCCAAGAGATGGTGAAGGTGTAATTACGGGGAAAGAAATGGTAGTTGGTAAGGGAGCAGATGCGCCTCTGCAAACCTCAAACAAGTATGCAGCACTGGAGGATGGTATTCGGGAAAATAATCAATTAATTGAGGTGCCACAGGTACGTGAGTCAGCTGAGCCAGTAGAGAAAAATTTAAACGCTAATGCCCCTGTTTTTAAGCCACGAAACAATGCTTCTCCTGTTAAGGAGAGAAAGACTAAGGAATGGGTAAATTCAACATTAAGGAAAGAAATAGAAGATCTTTTGGTTACTACTAACCAGTTATGTCAGGAAATTCCATCTGAGATTTATGAGAACTCATCCAAAAATAGAAATTTGTGGAGTGACCAGGTGGAGAAGGAGACAGAAGAAGGGGAAGTAGATGTATACAGAGAGGAAGTATTACTTGAGAATCAATCCCCGCTCAATGACCAGGCTCAATTAACACAAGAACCAGTAACTATAACTACATGAGTGAAGGATGTAGGTGTAACGAATGAATTAAGTCCCAAGATGGTAACATGCAACGGGGAGGAACAGATGAAAAATAAAACCACAGGGCAAGTTGGTATTGCACACCCTAAAGCTATTGATGATAGTGATAAAGATGCAATTAAGGAGTCTAAATTGTATCCTGGGGGTAAGGCAGATGAAGGTAGACGAAAGAGCAGTGAGGTAGCAATGCAACTTTATGAAGAAAATGGAAGTACCAATGATAACAGCGAAGAAGTCGATAAGGTACCACATGATCGGGATTTACAACTTCAAAAGCAGGAGCTACAATCTCAAAAAGAAGGCAAGCAGAAAAAGAGAAATCTTAAGCAGTTATCTAATTCTGGAACGAAGCATAAACAACTTGTTGCACAAAATACAACATTTCCAGTTGTTGCTCAGGGTACAAAGTTAGTTGGAGAAGAGAAAGAGTTCATTGGAATCAGCATGGATGAAGAGTCTACTGCCCAAAATTTTCAGAATGCTGCAAGGGAAGGGGATTTATCGCCTAAGCAAATTGAAAGAGGTAAGTCTGGCGGCAAACAGAGGAGAAAACAAAGGGAGGGCAGTATACCTATTTCAGGTGTACAAACAAAGAGAACTGTGTCTAAATCCAATAATTAGCTATGAATAATTCTCTTATTTAAAATATTAGATCAGTGCACACTAAAAAAAGCTTTTAAAAGGCTTTTGACAATGCATAAAAAGTACCATTTCTATCTTATTGGTCTGTTGGAACCTTTTCAACATGCCAATAAAATTGAGAAGTATAGGAGGAGTTTAGGATGCCTACTGCCTTGTCAAACATTAATGGTAAAATATGGGCATTTGTAGATGCGAATTGTGAGGTGACAGTGATCATTGATATGGAATAGCAACTTACTCTAAAATTATTCAACATGGAACTTGGTAAGGAGATAATAATCACACTTATTTATGCAAAGTGTGATTCTATGGAGAAAGTTTCATTATGAGATTCACTATATTCTTTGGGTTCTGATATGAGGATCCTTGACTTATCGCAGGTGATTTTAATGTTATTGTGGGTGAGGAAGAAAAATACGGGGAGTTACCTGTATCTGTTAATGAAGTATATGACTTAGGCATCCAAACTTGTAATTTATCCGATTTGGGCTTCAAGGGAAGCAATTTTACATGGTGGAATGGAAGATCTGATGAAGCTTGCATTTTTAAAAAATTGAATAGATGCTTGGGTAATTTTGAATTCCAACAGATTTTTACTGGAGTGGAGGTGACACACTTGATAAGATATGGTTCGGATCATTTCCCTCTACTTCTGCAATGTGAGATCGAGAGCCCAAAAATTAAGAAATCATTCAAATTTTTGAATTTTTGGAAAACCCATGAGAATATTGTAGAGGTGGTGCGGTAGAACTGGAGCATTGATGTTGAGGCTATTTTTTTCACTCAATTTAATCTTATATTGAAGAAGATGAAAAAAGTGTTGTCATATTGGATCAAAGCATATGAAGATATTGTTAAGAAAATAGCTAATTTGAAGGATGTGGTAAAAGTGCTGGAAGTTAACCTTTGGCAACAAAATAGGTAGTATTTGTTAAAGGCCCAAGAAGAGTTGAGCAGTGTATTGCACATAGAAGAAGAATTTTGGAGGCAAAAAACAGGTATGAGTTGGTTTCAAGACGATGGCAGGAACTCCAGATTTTTTCACGTGCAAGTTAATGGTAGAAGACAAAAACTGCAATTAAAGAGAATCCAACAAGATGGCCAATGGTTAGAGACACCTGAAGAAGTTGCGGCTGCTGCTATGAATCTTTTTAAAAAACAATTCATAGAAGAAATTTTTTTGACAGAGTTTGATATACTAAAACATGTCCCAAACTTGATCAACATGGAGCAAAATGAAAATCCGGTAGCTTGGCCAACCAAAGACGAAGTCAAGGAAGCAGTTTTTCGGCTGAATGGTGATAGTGCAGGAGGTTCGGATGGCTATACAAGCAAATTTTTTCAAAGTTGTTGAGAAATAATAGGAGATGATGTGTGTGTGATGGTCATAGATTTTTTTTGGAGGGATACAACTACCTAGATTAATTATATACACAAATCTAGTGCTGCTACCAAAGAAGAAAGAAGTGGTCACTTTCTCCGATATGACCAATAAGCTTGAGTAACTTCGTCAACAAAATTTTTTTGAGGATTATTCATAACAGGTTAGTTGATATTTTGCCCAATTTGATATCTCCTAACCAAGAAGGCTTTGGGAAGGAGAGAAGCATGGTCGAAAATATTTTGCTCACATAGGAGATCGTCACAGGCATGAGATTGAGAATAAAAAGTGGTTCTAACGCAATCATAAAACTTGGTATAATGAAAGCTTATGATAGGCTCTCTTGATTCTTTTTGACGAAAGTCCTGCGAAAGATAGGCTTCAGCGAAAGATTTATTGGATTGATTGTGGACATTTGAAATAATAATTGGTACTCTATTCTTGTCAATGGCCAGCCATACGATTTTTTTTAAATCGACAAGAGACGTAAAACAGGGAAACCCTCTTTCTCCGACTCTATTTATTTTAGCGGTGGAGGTGCTCAGTCGTGGTCTAAATGTTCTGTATAATGATCTATATTTTTGTGGATTTGGCCTTCCTAAATGGAATCTAAAAATTAACCACTTATCATATGTAGAAGACATTTTCCTCATCATGCTCTATTTCCTTGTAATTGATTATGGAGCTGTTGGCAGATTATGTGGTTTATTGTCAGAAAATCAATAAGGAAAAAATGTCATTTATATGCATCATTTGGTGAATTCGGCAATAATGGATAGGGTGCAGTGTGTTACTGGAATCGGCAGACAGGAGATCCTTTGACATAGTTAGGATGTCTGATTTTTTATAGTAAAAGGAACATGTCCTTTTATTTGGAGCTTATCCAAAAAGTGCTGAACAAACTACAATCTTGGAAGGGGAAGCTACTTTCACATGGGGGAAGAGCGGTTCTCATTTCACATGTATTATAGAGCATGCTGATTCACTTATTATCAGCTGTAGACCCGCCTGATTATGTGATTAAAAAATTACGTAAGATTTTTGCTCAATTTTTTGGTGCAATACAACGGGTGATAGAATCAGGCATTGGGTAAAATGGTTGGAATTATGTTTGTCGCAAATTGAAGGAGGTTTAGGTTTCAAGTCAATGTTCGATGTGTTGAAGACTTTATTTGCCAAACTATGATGGAACTTTAGGACAAAACCAACCCTGTGGAGTGCGTTTATGAGTAATAAATACTCTAACAAGATTAACCTGGTTACTGTACTATGGAAAGAAGGCTCTCATGTATGGAGAAAAATGCCAGAGGCAAGGGATTTAATTGAGCATCAAATTTTGTGGAAGGTTAGAATGGTATCATTACAATTTTGGTTTGATAATTGGACAGGGCTGGGAGCATTATATTTTGTTACCCCGCCAGATTTTTAGTGTGACGAACTATATCTTTCTCTTCCTCAGAGATTGAATTGAAAGTTGACTGAATGTGATGAAAGGTTATATGCTTAACACATGCAAGTCGAGTATAGTATGAAGGCTTTCTCTTCTAAAGGAACGGGTGAGGACTCCATTGCAGCATTAAGTAAGGAGTTGGAGGAAATCAAGGCGCATCGCATCCACTTCTTCATCTCAGTCTCTTTTTGTGCAATGAGGTAGAAAAGATTCCGCCCTTCTAGCCTCGAGTAATGGACAGTGTATCATTGATACCGGTGCTATTGATCACTACTCTAGTATGAGTACCATTTTCTCTTCACTTAACGAAGGCCCTTAGATAGGACTTCATCTATGAATAGAAGAGATTTTCTTTCTAGTAGAGCTCATCACGACCATCATAACCTAACTCCAGGACTGCTAAGGGAACTGATCCTTCTATTCAAAGTTTCCTTTCTCCTCTTGAATGTAGTTTGTCCTACAACTCGCTAAAGTGAAGGTTATTCAACAGTCTAAGCAAGTCACTCTTAACCCTATAGTGAATTCAGATATGCTGCACTAGGAGCTAATGAAAGTCATGTAGCTCATCTAACTCAATAGGCTACTGGTCCTTATTATGTTCCCAATCTATGAAATAAGAGTGGAATTCCCTAGAAGAAGATGAAGAAGATTCGCCGAACGGAGAATAAGCTGTAAATCTTAGTTCTCGAAAGCGAGTGAATCAGTCTTCCATATAGCTCTTTCCTCCCTTTACTCAAAATTCTTCTATTAGTATTAGTGAAAGCTCAATCCCAACTCTCTCACTAAGACCGGATCTTGTAAACTGTCTTCTTGCTAAAAAGCCAGAGCGGATACCTTTCTTATATACTATACGCAATTTTTCTATTTTCGGATTAACAACACTTTAAGAAAAGATTCTATAAAAGAATAAAGAGCCTATCTTCTTCTTTCTTTCCAAATCCAAATACAATGGGATGGGCATCTTTTTCTTTCTGCTACTATGCCTCCTGTTTACTGTTTAGTTCAGTTACTTTTTTTCTTTTTTCTTGCAAACAAGAAGGGGAAAAATAGGCGATTCGAAACCCCCTTCTGGAAACGCCTCAGGAACCCTCGGCTGTTCTCGCTGTTCAACAGCAGCGTCAATGCATCGACTCCTTCCTTCACTCCTTTTGAAACAAACCAAATCATTTCCAAGATCTAATTCCAGTTTTTTCTTATGTAGTGGATTCTTATTTATACTTTTTTCTACCTTCGTGGTTGCAGCCTTATATTTTCTCTGTCTTATACTAGGTTCTCTTGAGGTCTATTGGGGCTTTCTTGAAAGGCTGGCTGCTTATTCGGCGCTATATCACAATTCATTCTCGGGCATAGTTGTTCACGAAAGGCGGCATGGGACATCTGTCAGTGGCGGGAGTCTTACATTCGAGCGAGAGGTCAGACCAATCCCATTTATCCTGGTCTGATCCGAATAGATCTTGTTGAATGAATTGATCTATTGTTGTATGCCCTACTTCTTAGTCAATTTATTCCTACTCGGACCCTCCGTACTTCCTTTGACTACTCCTGAGATATAGTGAAAAGATTTTGTTATGGTGGAGAGTGGGGAGTGAAAAGACCAATGCAGCAGAGAAGGACATCTTGAAAATTCCATAACATCTTGGAAGATTCACAAGGAGATCAAGACATCGACTAAATCGTCTTTCTCAAAGTTCTCTAGCAAGGGTGAAGTGATCAAGAGAAGTTCTTCCTCAAGATCAACCCGAAGTGCTGCTCGACTTTCTCGGAGATCAAATACATCACGAGGAGGTCCATATCATCTTTCATTCGAGAAACACGCTGCTTCACCCCTCGAATCAAGGCGAACAACTTGGAGACAAGAATCGGGGATACTTGGAGTTGTACTCAAACATTTCTCAATAAAATAATTTTTTCTCATATTTGTTTTGTGATTATTGGAACGGATTCGAACTTCTCCTAGAATAGTTTCCGGTGCGAAATGAAATTAATAGGATATATATGAGTAATTCAAAGGAGTAATATAAATATTTGATAGGATTCGATTCCTTTTAGTAATGAACAAAATAAAACAAAATAAATATTCTTATGTATCACTACACGAATCAGAACTTAAAACAACAACAAAAGAATGTTCTAGGGATTCCCTGTCGAGAATTAAAACTTTTCTCTTAGAGAGGCATTTTCTTCTCTTAGAAAAGCGTTCCTTCTCTTAGAAAAGCGTTCCTTCTCTCAGAAAAGCGTTCCTTCTATCAAGGGATTCCCATAACTCTCTTAACTCTCGACGATGTTGCATTTCCAATTGGGCTTGGTGCTTTTGTTTTAAAAAGCCCTGGAAATGCTCTGCCTGGATCTTTTTGACTTCATCATAGAATGGGGATTCCCCCCTCTCTGTACATAAGTTTCCCAAGACCTGGCATAGAGTCGGGTGATTGAATTCAATGGGTTCAAGGTGTACCCTCAGTATGGAATCCAGGTCTTATGGATCAATGAAGAATTGAGGATCTTCCCGACAATAAAAAATGAGTTGATAGAAAGAGGAATCGATTATTAATGTGGCGGATGTAGTGGACGATAACAGGTGGAATGAACAGCTGCTGAGAAATATTTTACCTGATGATATAGCTGAACACATAATGGAAAACATCCATGTTCCATCTCACCAACAAGAACTAGATACACCGTATTGGATGCTTGAAAATATCGGAGAATTTCTATTAAATCTGCTTGGAATTATGTTAGATTGAAGGGTGAAAAATCTAATATATACATGTACATATGGATAAAGGGACTTCCATATAAAATCTCATTTATGATGTGGAGAGCATGGAAGTTTAAAATCTATTTGGATGATGGCGTGAAGAATATTGGCTTTAGCTTGGCATCGAAGTGTAGTTGTTGTGCCAATCCACAGGAGGAAATGTTTGGGCATGTGTTGAAAGAAAATATTACTAAAAGAATTTGGGAATATTTTAATTCTTCTGCTGGAATTTCATGTGAGGGACTACAACTTCAGCAAGTTATTCTTAAATGGTGGACTGCTCCTATTCTTCCTAGGCTCCAACCAATTTTTTGGGCTGTTCTGGCTATAATTATTTGGGAGCTATGAAAAAAAAAGGAATAGCAACAAGCATGGATAAAGTGACTGCTAACAGAATCATATACAAGGTGTCGAGCACGATTCAATTAGTCGTCAAGACTAGGAAATCAGCAATCAAACAAGTCCTTCACAGGTGGTCGGACATAATTCGAGTTCTGGAAAATTTTGTACCTGCTTTGAAGGTTACTCAGGTTCTCTGGAGTTTACCTCCTATTAATTGGCTTAAATGTAACATGGACGGAGTGCCCAGCGGTAATCCAAATAGAAGCTCCTATACTTATTGTATTAGAGATCATGTGGATGATTTAATATATGCGGAAGCTAAGGAAATTGGGGAAGGCACTAACAGAATTTCGGAGATGCTTGCTATTTTGGAGGCTGCTCGATATTGTGTAGCTCATAACGTAATCAATTTGATTTTAGAAAATGATTCACTGTTTCTAAAAAAATATAACTGATGGCATGGAAGCCGCCATGAAGTATAGCTGATGAATTGTAGGAAATAATCGAGCTACTGGAAAACAGGTGCTTCATGTTATGAGGGAAGGCAACCAACTTGCGGATCATTTGGCAAATAATACACTTGAACATGGTGACATTATAGTGCATTCATTTAACGAGCTGGATGCACAACAAAGAAAAATTATTAATAGTGACAAACTTCAATGTCCATACTTGCGTGTTCGTGCAGCAAGACTAGGATGATGGAGTTATGTTACTAATTTTGCGCTCTTCCCGTACAAGGAAGTCCAGAGAAAATGTAATTTATTTTTGCATTATGCTACTGCTAAGAAGAGGAAAAGAAGTCCATATCATGGGTGATAATACTCTGTTTGATGCGAAGTTTGCAAGCTTTTTTAGCTACTGCACCGACAGATTGGAGGGTGTACACAATACCAATGATGATCGATTTTGGATCATGGTTTGGTTGAGCTTTGTCGTCGCCATCAAGCTAGGATGGGGCACTAATATGGAGGTGAGGGTTCTGGCAGGGAGCATGGAGCTGGTGTTACTAAAATTCATTGAGATATAGGTACCATATATCGAAGTTGGGATGCGCCTCGAGAAACAGCCGGGAAAAATGGTGGCAGGATGATCAAGAAAAGCTACAATAGATTATCCAAAATCTATCTATTAATTATTTCTCAATGGGTGGTATTAGCATTGTTTGCTCATTCTATTGAGAAAATATTAATGGATGAAACTAGCATGAATTGGAGGAAAGAAAAAGCTAATGCAATTTATTTTTGCGTTAAGCTGTTAGTACAAGAGTAGCTGATTCTGCCACTGCTTAAAGGAAGAATAGCGACTGCCTTATCATCTGTGAAATTGTCAAATCACATAGAAGGACACCTGATATACGAGGGCGCAGGACACATAGTGAGCTGTTGCGATAAGCAGCCTGAGATGGACTGGCCAAAGGAAA
>JACEIK010001322.1:0-76621 GCA_018107945.1 Datura stramonium
GGATCTACTCATTTCATTTTAAAAACAACATCATAATCATGGGTAGCTTTAGAAACATGCTTTTCATCATCAAATCTCAACATCAACATGCATTCATCATCATTCACTACCTTTATGAACTTCTCATCCATGGGCATTTTAGATTTAAGATTTTCGAAAATTTTTTTTTGTATTGAAAACAATTTAGAATCTTCCCAATCTTTACAATTCATCAATATAAATGCAATCTAATCATACCCAAGTATAGAAATTTTAGAATTATGCAATTTGGATAAAACCCCATACTTGATCATAGACATTTCATCATATTTTGATAGAAATTGGGCATTCATAGACATTTCATCATATTTTGATAGAAATTGGGCATAGGTGGAAGGAAGACACCCACTTAAAACCCTACATACCTAGAAGGGATTTATCTTACCATCACGTACTTTAAAGGAAAATTGGAAGAAAATCCCTTAGAAAAGCTCTTCATCACCTCCTAAATTTTATAAAATTGCATGCATGGAAGGAATACACTTAAAATAGGTTTTCTCCAACTAAATCCTCCAAAACGAGCCTTAAAAGACGTAGTATAGGCCCTAATGGGGTAATGATAGAAATAATTTTGCTCAATACGAAGAAAATTGTTCACTAGGCTAAACAACTGACGACCCAATGTGTCGTTGGAGGATACCACGCACCGTGGTATCTTTTCGTGCTAAGCATTGTCCCACCTTCTCTCTGATTCACACCACGAGTAAACAGGATGACTCATCCTATACCATGAGTCATTCCTTCGATCATTGTCTCCTCTTCTAAAATTTCTCGAATTCCTTCACAACGAGCCTCACTACGAATCGTTCTATCCTACAAATGTGTCATGGTTTCCATCCGTCGTTTCCACCGTAAAAGTTCACTTCCTTACCACAACTTCGGCACAATGGATCATTCTTACAAGCAATGAGTCATTATACCGCTCGTTGTTTACATTGCCACCTGTGCCTAACCCCTTTCCACGAATTCTCACAATGCCTCGTTGTTACTTACCATGAGTCATCAGACCTTCGTTCCGCAAATTTTCCCAGCCTTCAAGAGTTTTGAATTTCTAATTCCTCTTACTCTTAGGCACTCGCGGGCATTACACCGAAGGTTTCCACATCGTGCACAAAAAGTCTACCCCGGTAACTGAAAGTACCATCTCCCCTCGGGAGAAAGCCTCACTTCTTTTATGAGAACCGCCTCCTTCGCCTAAGTAATATGGAATCTTCATCTTGCCTTGACTTAACTTCAATCCCAATGAGGAATCACATCCACTCAAGACTACTCCGCCCTCAACAGCATCAACCAACCGCACTCCCAACCGAGCTAACCTTTGGAATACTTTTCCTCTTCAACATGAGCCACACTCTCCATGAACATTTTTCTTAAGGCACGCCCAATTGGCTGCCTGTGTGATACAACACACTCATGTCATAGTCCTTCAAGATCTAACCATCTTCTCGACAAAGATTTAGATCTTTCTTTCGAACACATATCAAGGCTCATGATCGATGGAAACATCCATGTGTATAAATGTAGTGCCTCCATATTTTCAATGCAATCACCATCACAACTCCAGTCATGAGTCCTGATAGTTCTTCCATGATCCTTTAGATATCCGGGAGGCGTAAGCTACCACCTTACCCCATCGCACGTAATACCTGAGTCCAACTCGGGAAGCGTCACAATACACTAAACCCACTTTTCCTTCGCAAGGTTAACACCGTGAGCTTATAGTGATTTCACCGACATGCATCTGACTACTAAAATTTCACCTTTTTCTGAGTCAACCTAATTAGAAGGGACGTAATAGAGGAGAAAACTTCCACGAAACGTGGTAAGTAAACAACTAGACCTAAGAAGATTCCGATTTCGATTGGGGAAGCAGGTCCGCGCCTTTCACCGTTGCTATCTTTTGATGGTCTTTTTGAATACCATCACCCGAGACAACGTGACTAATGAAAGTCGTAGATTTCAGCAACTGTGGCTCCGCATTTGCCGAACTTAGCGAACAATTGGCACCCTAAGTGTCTCGTAGCACTATCCTCGATGGTTAGCATGTTCTTCTCGCTCTAGAGTATAAATAGAATGCCATCGATAAATACAATGATGAACATATCTAGATATGGCTTGAAAACCCTATTCATCAGTTCATGAAAGTCAGCGGAGAATTAGTCAATCTAAAGGACATAACCACCAAATCTGGCCAGACCATACCGAGTCTCCGAAAGTCAAGTTTTGGTATGTCACACTCCCCGACTCTAACATGTACCCGACTCCGAGATCTACCTTGAGAAATAAATGGCTCCCCGGCCGGGACAACAAGTTTGTCAATCTTGGGTAGAGGATACCCGTTTCGATTCTCGACCTTATTCAACTAATCTTAGTTGACACACATCCTAAGGGTACTGTCTTCTTTCTTCCGCACGACACACGGAGCACCCCCCATGGAGAGATGTTGGGCCCGCTGCCTTCATCAAGTGAGGTATTTTAGCCTTCAAGTCATTAAGCTCAACTGGAGCCATTCTGTATGAGGATGGAGAGGGCCGAGTGTTTGGGAGGTTCTATGCCAAAGTCTATTTCCCTGCTCAAGAGGAACTCTGGGAAGATCCTCATAGAACACGCCGTGGAACTCACCGGAGCAATCGGCTCATTAGGAAATGAAACTGATGACCCTAGTTCTCAGCAATGACCGAGGCATAACCCGAGTGTAACCAATCCATTCCAAGAATGGGGTTGAAGTCAACCATGTCTAACTCTACAAGATCAGATTTAATGACCTTATTCAAGATTGAGAGTAGGCAGTTTATACATCGCTGTGCTCTAACGACTCGCCAATTAGGTGGAGACTGAGAATGGTTATGAGAAGACTTTGACTCGATATCAAACCGGACAAACTCTACATAGGGAGTCACGAACAAGTGTGGCTCTGCATCTAATAGGGCTTAAACATCTAGACGGAAAAGGCGTAACATTCGTGATACATCAGAGCTCTCCTAATCCCGATGAGGACAAAAGCATAAACAACGATTTTGGCACCGCCGTCATCCGTACCTCGTTGTTGTCCTCGCTGTCGGGTCGACTCCGCGGGCTCAAGTGGTGGATTGTGATCTCCTCGCGTCCCGCCGACAACACTCAACCGATGACCAAGTCCGGCCCACACCCAAAACAACCCTCTCGGCCCCTCGAAGGCATTCTCCTAACATGGTTCTTGCCACACTTAGAGCAAGCCGTAGTCAGAGTGATTGCTGGCGCTATGATTTTGGGAGTGTGTGATCCGAGGCTCCACCACTCCGATCCTCGCAGTGTCCGAAAGGTTGGGGCACTGGCCGAAGTGGTTGTTGGAGCCCTCTGCTGCTGCCGCCGCTTAAGCATGCAACCCTTAGAGATCATCTTTCCCGCCTTGCTGCAGGAGATGAAACAACCTACAAGCACAACTAAACTACCCTTTCTTTCTATGATTGGCTCACCCGAAAATCTAAACTCTACTAAATATGTTCTACAATTAACTAAGGCATAGAATGCAAATAGACAATCACGCCAAGGATAACATCAAAATTTGGCCATGGATAACTCTACTAGATCCGCCGAGGTGACTTTCTAAAGGACTATGACCGGGTAATTTCTATACAATTGCCTAGCTACAATCGACCGTCACCTGGAGTAGAGACTGAGAAGAGTTCTAACAATATTTTAGACCGACTTGAAAACTACTAGCCACATAAGGTGTCATAAAAGACAAAGGTAACCCGATCTAAAAGCATATACATCAAGATGGAAGACTCGTAAGAGTTGAAATGAAGAAAAAAAGTGAAATTTGGCATCAGACTTAGAATGAGTTGTAGGGAGATTCTTGGAGATCAACCCACGAGTCAGGGTGGATGTGACTCATGGGGAATTCCATGGAATGAATTTGAAAACATTAGAACCGAGACCCCACGGCATGACCATGACTTCGAGGTTAGGGCCCACGAGTCGTTGGGTCACCATGGGAGGGTGAATAAGAAAAGAAAAGAAAGGGCGTGGACTTTGACGACTCTTTGTCACACGAGCGCGTTCTAAAGTGTACTGTCATGGCAAGTAATATAGTGGCTCTTTTAAGAACCGCATTGTCGAACCCACGTGGATTGGACCGACCTCTAACTATCCATTTCTGTGATCTTAAATACTAAAGTGTTGGTTATAGACATTTTCGATCGAGATTAACAAGTCTAAGTTTGGGTCAACGAAATATTAGTGAAAGTACTTCTAGGAGCAACATAGAGTTAAAACTAGATAATCAAAGCGATCATAATGATTTGCAATGGAATAAGCATGGAACTATCAATTGTTATTTCAGCAAATAGAATTGCATGTTCATGGTCTTTCGAGCCTCTCAACACGAGGAATCTAGCCTCACCGCATCATTGTGAGCGAGGAGTTTAATTTCTAGTCGCGGCAATCAATTATGCTAGGTTTACTAGGAAACGATTAGGGGACTTTCGTACGCTTTCCAAACTTATCATTTAACTCAACTTAGCCTCACAACTACTTCTTTGAGTGGTGATGTGACATCCCAAGTTGGTCTTTCATAACCCCGTGTGTCAATTGCCACTGCTGTTAGGTATATTTCTATCCTAAACACAACTTTCCCGCGAGATACATACGCTCCTCACATTCTCATGTCCCTGACCTAGGTAATGCCTCAAGCTATTACCCAAGCTAACAAATATGCTTTCATGGTGATCAATCATAAAACAACCAACAATCCGTGTAATGTGTGACAATAACAACAATCAATAACTTAATTCCAAAACAATATCATAAAATTACAATCATAATCCATGGCTTCAACCCTAGAGGAAGGGTTCTAGCCATCATGTTCGTGAAACTCTCTACACTACTATTAAACTACTCCTAAACTACATACTTACACGAGTTTGGTAGATGAGAAGGGAATTTGACAAACGCTAGCTGAGTTCTCCCACTTCTCTTTCACTCCTGTGCGCTTCCTAATAAAATCGTGACCAAATGGAATTAGGAGCCAAGTGGTCCTATTTATAGTAAATGGAGAATGCGGCTTAATTTAGCCTCGTCCCGGGAACGTGCCTGTCAAGGAGTGTATCATGGAGCACCGCCTCCGTGACACCTGAGGCATCGCGAAAGCTCACCGAAATCACCCCGAAAAATTGCCCCGCAGCACCCTACCGCTGGCAGCGTGGCACGCCGCTGGGCAGCACGTTGACACCTCTCCATGTCACAAGGCACCTCGCCTGCCGTGGCACGCTGCTGCCAACGCCAAGCAGTGGGCTGTTGTGCGAGCCTGCCTGCCGTGGCACGCGCACACGCCAAGCAGTGGGGCTGTTTTGTGCCTCCTCTTTGCCGACCCTATTAATTCCGCTTCCAAGCCTCTACTTCACCAACTCATGGATTAGCTCCTCAAAAGTCATCAACCTACAAAACAAAGGCTAATCATGTTGGTTAGCACATATCTTCACATTCATATAAAATCACATGAAAATGTATAAAATAACTTAGATCACAAGGCTAATTTAAGTTATGAAGCGTATCGCGGGCATGCTATTGTTGCCCGTGATCACAACCCCACACTTAAAGCCTTGTTCATCCTCGAACAACCTTTTACATATCATACATATGGCAACTCACGCATAACTAATTTAGCAAGAATAATTTGAGTTACTACTTATAATGATTTTTTTAAGATACAAGCTAAAAATGGAGCATGCACAATTTAATCAATTAAAAAATACAACTATGTCAAGACTTTAACCAAGAATCGACTTCAATCTTGGAAATCTCGTGCAAATTAACTGATCATGAAATCCCACATGAATTTTGTCCTTCATTAAACATGTGCCCTCACGAAAGAGAGTTACCCAATTTCACACGCAAAAACAATTTTTTCATCACAACATGTGTGGGTACATAAATAGAATTACACTCACTCTCACAAAGAATTCATGTGCATCATGTCATGACCCATAAGCTTGCTCCTAGTGTTTTACCCACTAATTTGAGGATGTATGAATATAAGATCAAGTAGGACTTGTAGGTTGTAATGTAACTTCAAAATGTGTAAGTACTATTATGGCCAAGAATAGTGATCATCTTTCCTAAGCTTTTAATACATCACGCCTCATCAACTTCCCTTCCTTTACTTCACCTTTTTATCCTTGGTAGTTTACTGTTTCCTCTTTTGTTTCCCTTATTTAGGCACTTTCGACTTGTCGTTAGGAGTTTTATAAATAATTTTTAATGAATTTATTTTCTTACTCCTTGACAATAATCAACCATTTTCACACAAGTGCACCTTCGACCTTTTCTCAACTTCTACAACTTGCTACTTTTCCTTTCTTTTCATTCTTCTTACTCCTTACTCTTTCGCATTTTTCGCCTTCAAGTGCCTAGGAACTTTGGATCAAATTCAAGGTTAATGAAAGAAAAGGATTAAGCTTATGTTGCAACTATCAAAGAATAGGCTCAAGGCTCAATCTGGCTAACTAGGATTAATTTTTCAAGGTAGGTAAACGATAAAAATTTTAGGTTAATTCAAAGAAATGCCTAAAATCAAATCTACCTACAATTCACATCCTTCATTTCGTTTTATAAAAACACCAGGCAAGTTCTAGACAATCCACAATAGCATAGAATGCTTAAATACCCCTTACACTCATGGCACATAACACCAAGACATTCAAACAGATCATTGCTCAACTAATCACAAGAATCAAAATTAAGCTTAATCATATCGAGTCAAATTCAAGAGCCTAAGTGTCTCAAACAAAGTTATAAACTTGCATGCTTCAACACTACACATACTTCTGTATCTTCCAACTCATGTATAGCACCATAAGTATAGAACATCAAGCATCCATTAGCTACAATTTCAAAAACCCGACATCTATCGATCACTTTCTCAAGACACAAGGCTATCCATCCATCGTCCAAATACCTCCCTAACTACGACTAAAACATTATGTACAAACAAACAAAAATAAAAAAATAAAAATTTTATTCTTCTGCTTCAAAGACTTCACGGGAAAAGAACGAAAAAAAACCAACGGTGATGAAGTCATGTTGACTCACAAAAAAAATTCAAATTTTCCCAACACAAGCTTACATTCACCAACAATTTGTTACACAAGAATTTTGAAATTTCCTCACCCCACACTTAAATCATGCTATGTCCTCATAGCATCCAATTAACATTTGGCAGAGGTGAGAAATACTCCCGAGGCCTTTAGGTCAGCCTAAAAGCATGTTTTCTTCTCAACTTATCAGAGGGTGGTCGAATTTACACTTTTCATCTTCCATGCTTCCTACCGAGGGCAATTACTTCCTCTACCGTGCCTAACTTTCCACCAAAACACAAACAAATAAGATAACAAAATCAAAACAAACATCAAAATTAAGCAAATCAGAACTGAAAAATTCTTGGCTAGCTCTACAAAGCCGCCTATTTTATGTCGTGTACATTGGATCGCTCTTTTCAAGACATCTCATACCCAATTCTCTTCGAGAACCATCTCCTTTCTCGTCATGAAGAAACAACCTCCACTGCTCCTCCTTCCTCCAACTTCTTTAATCTCAAGCCCTCTATCGACTCTGGGCCAACACCCTGACATTGCTCTTTGGTCGCACTGGTGGAATCCTCCACCCCACACTCTATCCTTTGCCAAATTACTAACACCCCTTGACAAAGGTTTCTATAGTGTGCGGATGGGTTTATTTCTGATTAGACACTAAGGTTTCTTTTTCTTCATCCTCGACCCTCATTTTCGCTGTGTGGTCCCTTTTTTCAAATCTATCACCGTCCTCCTGGTCAAGAATGGCCGTCCCAAGATTAGGGTACCGTCATCAACCCAAAAATCTAAACAATAAAATTAAAGGTGTATAATGAATTTACCTACTACGAGAAGGTCCTCTATGATTCCATCGTGTGTCACTGGGCGACTTGTCACCAAACAAGAAGATCAACCTTGTCGTGGCCTTTGGCTTCCCAACCCCGTGCGTTGTTGAATAAGGATAGGGGCATCATATTAACTGCTTCCCTAAATCACAAAGCTCGTAGCACTCATCAATTTGTATGGGGAGGGTAAACTCGGGTCTGAGCTTCTTCTGCATTTTGCTCAATACCCCGTGACCGCACTCCTGGGCCAAGGCTAGCTGACCCACCAATCTCGACTTTGTTCGCCATCACATCCTTCAGTGATTTAGCATACTTGGGCATTCTCCCGCAAAGACATCAATAAGAGGCAATTTATGTGAAGCTCATGAAACTCAAAGAACTTTGAAACATTCCTCCTCCGCTCTTTTTGAATCTCGAGGGAATGGTGGTGGTGGTCTTTGTAAGCCGGGCCGCACGAAGGTTGCGCATCTGTTGCCTGTGAAGACTGATTTGCTCTAGTCCTGTGGATGGTCCCGGTCTTACCAACTCGTCGCACCTCCTTTCTCAACTCTTTAGGCACTCCATCGCCAATTGCCTTCCGCTCTAAGACTCGATGGCATTGATCTCAGCGAGGTTAGGACTGTCATTGCAATCCTCATGCCTGCGCTGGAAAAACTATTTGACCCACTTGTTTTTCAAGATTATGGTGGCTACTTGTCGATTCATTAAGTCTGTTGTCATCCTCGCTCGATTTTCCCGCCACCAATCTCGGGTCTCCATAATTTTCTACAAGAGCCTAATGCCGCCGTTACTATGCCCATCAATCAGCTCTATTCTCGATACCGATGTTGTTGAGGTTGCATAAAATTCTCGCTTTTTTGGTTTCCACCCCAAGAAGAATTCGGTGGCCCCCCAATTTCTGTTGGAGTTTTTTCCGAAATTTCGATTCCTTTGCACATTCCCAAATAAAATTAATCGATTCCGGATGGCTCCACAAGATTCTCGTTGTCTTATTATTACTTCATACAAATCTCACACCAACTAGGAACCACACCGTACTGACCTCGCCTCTGGGTGTTATGCATACTCGCTTATTGAACCGAGTCATCATTTGATGTTGAACGGTTAACCCGTGGCCGCCAACGCATTCAAACCATCTGGTCGCAACCCCGCTCTTCCCCTTCCCCTCTGATGATTTCGTGCTACTCGGGATTTCCTTTGTGCAATTCTCGTTCAACAGTGTACAACTCATCATACTTCTTCTCCAAGGCTTGCCACCCGATGCATAGTCTAGTAGTATTTTTGTGTGTGGGTCCAGACATTATACAAAGGTATGGGCCAAAACACTTCATTTGATTGCCGATGATAGGACATTCTCTCAACAATGACTTGAATCTTTCCCAAGCCATATTTTGTTGTTTTTGGTGGAAAGTTGCTACGTACGGAGGGGAAGTCCGAGTACCCGTGAAGGAGGAAGCTAACAAGGTGGAAGAGAAAGGGGTGAACACTCACTTGTGCAAATTTGAACTAAGCATATCAAGGCTAGGCCTAAAGGCTCAGGAGTATTCCTCACTCCCTAAAATGTGAAGTTGAGGCTTGAGGAAAATTTTAAATTCTCAGGCTTAACGATTTGTGGTGGATGTAACGACGTGGAAAATAATTTGAAAAACATATATATAAATAATAATATAAATAACAAATATATTTTTTGTGTGCTGGAACCTATGAATTCTAACCAATTTCATAAAGGTGAGATGAATGTCAAGTTGAACGGAGGGCAAAAATTACAAAGGATTGCAAAGGAAAATCGAGGTGAGAATAAAAAAATTAAAAGGTGGCAAAATAAAGGAGTCACAAGGTTGGCTCCGTGTCACTGAGGAGGGCCTCCGTTACCCTCCGTGACACGTTGAAGCCATTCCTTAAGAAATTCCGCACGTTGGCGCGATAGCTCCGTGTCACGGAGAGGGTACTCCGTTGGCCCTCCGTGACACGTTGAGGAGTACTCCGCTGTCACACCGGGTCACCGGGAGACCCGTGCGAAAATCCCCCCTTTTAACACTAAAATTGCCTCATTTCTTCCCATTTTCCATCCTCCGCGACAAACACCCAAAATTTCCCTTCCCTCAACGTGGCACGAAATTTCTTCAACTTTTCTTGATATCATCTGACAGCGTATGTTCTCGAACTCAACCTCAATTTTGCTAAATATTTCGATTTCAAGCATGATAGAGAAGTAACCTTTGCCTTAGGTATAAATTTACCCTAAATTCATTCGAGTTATGGTTGTTTGTTGTTCGTAGTAGCGTGGTGATTATATGAATGCGAAAATACATGTTGGATTGAATTTTGTGCGAAATTGTAGCTAGGGTTGGGTTATGAATAGGGAGAAATTGAATTGAGGTTGAAATGTGAAAAATTTTGTTGGTTTGTACATGCTGGGTGCGGTAAACTTGTGTTGTGCTTAACGTGATATGCTAAAGAAGCTGATGAATTTTGGGAACAAATTTGGGTAAAATTGCATGAAATTATCGAATCACATAGAAATTGGGGAATTGCTTAGGTTTGAGTTGATAGGAATTTTTTTTTTCATTTTTTTCGCCAAGTGCTATGTGATGAAATGTGTTTATGGTAATGTTGGGATTAGTCAGACGAAGTCCGAGTAGTACATAGAGGTTATACCGTCGAATTCCGCCGAATGCACGAGTCAATATTGTTTGTGTTTTTAGTTGTTTTAGTTTTTCTTGTTTTTGTAAATTAGAAATAAATATGTTCTCGCTATACGTCGAAATGATGGCCGAAGACTAAGTGTGGGGTGGCCGAGCCTAAACCAACCTTAGTCGAAGCTAATTTGAAATTGACCGATACTGGGACTGCCTCGCTTTGACAGAACAAGCATGCAAGTGTGCAAGACACAAAGGAAAGGGCGCATCTACATCGCGCCAGAGAAAAGGAGTAGACCGGGAGCAAGAAGCCCCAAGAAGACCTGGGGCCGGGTTCCGCGCGCCAACACCGGCCTAATACGGAACCCGGATGGGTGACTCGACGAAGGAAGAAATGGTATGCCAAACATAAAGAGACAAAATACTTCCCTGAGGAGCGCATTGCAAGGGAGCCACTTGCACAGAATTCCCTGCACTGTGCGATTGACAGGCTTCGCCGAACTTCATCTTTGAAGAGCCCACAGTGCACTGCATTTGATTCGGAGTTCTACGCCAATTGGAATCCGACACTACGTACCACACCGTCAAGATGGCAAAGGTGCTGCACCTTGAGCCACACCACCCGAATGCCATATTGGGGGCGGACACGTACGCCCATGTACTCCGGCTAGCTGAATATCACTCCACCACAGCGGATATCGATGCACATTGTGTGGAGCTCACTGAGCAAGACGCTGGAGTTGTGCATAAGGAGAGTGTGGCTACCATCGACATCGCCCCACTAATGAATGTGGAAGCTGTGATCTGCCTAAGATAGTGTTCTTGCCGATCTCCAGGTGCACATGACAAATGTCACCTGAGATCAAGCGTGATGCCCGGTGTGTATGCCCGATGAAAGGGCCGGGAGATAAATGCCTGGGCTGATTATATCCGCCTAAGAAGAGAGCCCGTTTACATCAAGGCACATGTACGGCTCAAGGCCTCGTCACCACGTTCCCGAGGGGCCCGGATGTGGAGGAAGAGGCCCTAGACTATATCCCAGATGGAGAGGCATGCCATGGCATCGTCACAAGACTAAGGCACCTCGACACCTCACTCACTCTGCCATTTACACTGTAGCCGAGCGATGCTCGTGGATGACTAAGAGGGATGGCCTGCATGTCGATGCAGATGTCTACCGCGCATAAAGTGAGACCGATTAACAGAGGGATGAGTCATGGGCAATGACCTAGATTACCCTTTTCTACGAAAAACACTGTGGCTCTATGTCGTGGTGGGCCTAAATTTTTGTAGAGACTCTGATGATGATGTCCCCACGATGAGGAGACACGTCACGAGTGGATTCCGACGCGAGCCTGGAGAAGGACGACGGGGAGATTCGGACATGGGAGACGAGGCGTAAGCACCGATGAATAAGTGGAATACTTTGACTGATCAGTGAGTTTCACCACCCACTTTTGTGTTTTAGATCGTATTTAACACCGGGGACAGTGTTCGGTTTAAGTGTGGGTGGGAGAAGTTAGACGGGTGTTGGTCTTTGTCTTGTTTTGTATGTAATTGCAAGGTTCTCGTTGTTGTGTTCGAGAAAATTGCTAGACCCCGTGCGTTTTGTGTGTATGTTTCAGACATAATATCATGTTGAATCGCGCGTTGAATGTTGTTAACTAGTGTGTAAATAGTTTTTGTCGAAATCATCGATATTTAAAAATTCGCACTATTTTATCATTGCTCTTCTGAGTTTGCTTTCTGGCTCTTTTACCGAGAAGAGTCCCATTGAACTCAAGTCGAAGTAGGGACTCAAGTTTCCAAGATGGATGATGACGACCGCCTTGAGGAAAATTAGTCAATAGGTTTTGCTTGTGGAATCACAAACTAATTGATGCTCGATATTCTTGTTATGCTATACATGATTGTGAGATGGGCATGTTCATTGGAAGCATGCAAATGTATAACATCGTGTTTGAGAATCTTAGGCTCTTGAATTTGACTCAATATAATCGCTTAATTTTAAATTCTTGTGATTAGCCGAGTAAAAGTCTCATAATGTGTCTTGAATTGGAGTACGTGGGCTATGAGTGTAAGGTTTTTGAGTATTCTGTTGTTGTGGAATGTCTAGAACTTGCCGTGTGTTTATAAAACAAATGAAGGATGTAAACTCAGAGGAGATGATTTAGGCATTTCTTTGAATGAACTTAAATTTTATCCCCCACTACATTAACCTTGAAAAATTAATCCTGCTGTAGCCCCGTTTTGAGCCTTAGCCTATTCTTGATAGCTGCAACATAAGCTTAACTATTTTCATTTCATTAGCTTTGAATTTGATCCAAAACTCTGAGCGCTGAAGAGGAAAAATCAAAGAGTAAGGAAGGTAGGGAAGAATGACAAGGAAAGGAAAGTGGAAGTTGTAAAAGTTGAGAAAGGTCAAAGGTGCACTTGTGTAAATGGCTGGCACATTAGTAAGGAGTAAGAAACAAATGAATGAAAAATTATTTATAAAACTCCTTACTAATAAGCTAAAATTGCCTAAAATAAATAAACAAAAGAGGAAAAAGAAAACTACCAAGGATAAAAAGGTGAACTAAGGAAGTTCGCAATGAGAGCGTGATGTATTGAAAAGCGCTTAGGAAGATAGCCACTAATACGATCACACAACACCTACCTACACCCGAGTACATTACAATCCATTAATTCCTACTTGATCATACATTCGTACATCCTCAAATTAGTGGAGTAAAACACTAAGGGGGTTTATGGTCATTACATGGTGCATGTGAATTCTTGTGAGAGTGAGTGAAATTCTATTTATGTACCCACACATGTTGTGATATAAAATTGTTTTTATGCAGAAATTGGGTAACTCTTCCTATGAGGGCATGTTTAATGAAGGATACAGTTCATGTGGGATCTCTTAATCAGCTTGATTTGGTATGAGTTTGCTTCTGATTGAGAGTCGATTCTTGAAACTAAAATACCCTTCAATCTTGTGGTTTTAAAAATTAAAGATAAAAACATAAAGGTAATTAATTTATAATTAAATATTAAATAATCATCATAGCCGTAATTTGAATCATCTTGCTGTGATTAGTTATGTGAGCTCCTCATTTACATGAGATGTGCTGTTCGAGACGAACAAGGCTTTAAGCTGGGGCTGTGATCACGGCAAAAATATCATGCTCGCATACGCTTTACAACATGAATTAGTCGTGTTGTCTAAGTTATTTTATACATTTTCATGTAATTTTATATAAATGTGATTATATGTGCTAACCAACATGATTAGTCCTTGTTTTGTGGGTTTTAATGATTTTAGGAACTAAATCAGGTTGGTGAAGGAATGGATTGGAGTCGAAAGCAAGGGGCGAAAAGTCGCAAGGAGAGGTTATGGCAAGGCTGGCCGCGCTGTGCAATGCGGTTACTGCAGCGTGTGAGCCGCGCCCCAGCGCCTCGTGCCACGCTGCTGTGCATGCGCAAGCACTCACAAAGACGCACAACATCGCCGCGCCAGCCGTAATACGCGCAGCCCGTCTCCGCGACAGGGCCATGCCATCGCGCTACCTGTGCGGCCATGACACGCTAACGCTGGGCAGGTGCTGCCCAAGGTCGATTTTTGGGCATTTCCATGGCCTCCTACAGAAGCCGTGTCACTGAGGCAATGCTCACGTTGCACTCCGTGACACGTTGCTTGTTAGTCCGGGAAAATTCTCCTATTATAAATAGCACACTAGGTTTATTTTCACATATTCGACTTGGTGGAGCAAGAACGCGGGTTACAGGCAATGAGAGGACGAAAATTCTTAGGGTTTTCTCTATCCCTTCTTCTTTCAATCTGCTTGTATGATTTACACTCATTTAACGATGTTTAACCACAAATGAGTGGCTAATTCCCTTCTTGCCGAGGTTAGAACAATTGTATTGAAATGTAATTGCTGATTATTTGGTTGTTTCATCTTTTCTTCTATGGTTGTTCTATTTAATTCTTGTTCTTACCGCATTAATGTCTAGCCAATGTTAATGTAAACTAAAAAGTCCAGCCACCCGAGAGGGCAAGAAACTGGAAAGCTGTGAATTAATAGGATATGATCTTTTCTTAGTTTGGGAAAATTGAGAATTGATTTTACCTTCGTGATAGAAATATACCTGAAAGTCGTATTAGTCAAGTGTGGAATCGGTTTTGTATGGTTAGAACATGAATTTCTTCTATCAAGCTGCATATGTATATGGGAAGGTTCATGATTCTTAAGTTGGGTTAAATACGAGAGTTTTAATCCATTGGCACAAGTTCCGACTAGCAACTTGGGAGAAAAGATAAACCATGTATATCGATAATTAAATTTTTATATGTTCGTTAGCCTCAAAAAGATGCTCACATTCCATAGCTCGTACTCACTTGTATATTTATTTTACGTAGTATAAAATTAGATAATGAAATATAAAACTTTTCTTCACACCGTTGTCCTCATTTTTAGAGTAAAGTAAATTGACACTTGAGGTGATTTTGCCTCGTAGTCCAAATTCCCTGTGGATCGATACTTGGCTTACTTGAGCCACTTACTACTTGTTCGAATTAATGCACTTCAGCGTGTAAATTTCATCGACAAACAACAATAGACATTTTCGATTGAGATGTAATTAAGTCTAAGTTTGGGTCACAAATATTCAAAGTACTCTAGAGCAACATAGAGTTAAACCGTATAATCATGCGATCCTACAATTTGCAATGGAATAAGCATGGAACTATCAATTGTTATTTCACATAACTAGAATTGCATGTTCATGGTCTTTCGAGTCTCTAAACACGGCAATCTAGCCTCACCGCATCATTGTGAGCGAGAGTTTAATTTTCTAGTCAAGGGCAATCATTATGTTGTGGTTTACGGGGAAACGATTAGGGACTTTCGTGCGTCTAACCATTTAACTTTAACTTAGCCTCACAACTACTTCTTCGAGTGGTGATGTGACATCCCAAGTTGGTCTTTCATAAACCCCCGTGTGTCAAATCCAACGTGTTAGGGTATATTTATCCTAAACACACCCTCTCCCGAGATACATACATGCCCTCACATTCTCATGTCCCGACCTAGGTAATGCCTTCCTCAAGCTATTACCCAAGCTAACAAATATGCTTTCATGGTGATCAATCATAAAAACAACCAACAATCCATAATGTAAGACGAAAACAACAATCAATAACTTAATTCCAAAACAATATCATAAAATTACAATCATAATCCATGGCTTCAACCCTAGAGAAGGGTTCTAGCCATTCATGTCTGTGAAACTCTCTACACTACTATTAAACTACTCCTAAACTACATACTTACACGAGTTTGGTAGATGAGAAGGAATTTGACAAACGCTAGCTGAGTTCTCCCACTTCTCCCTTCACCAGTGCCTGCATCAAAATTGTGACCAAATGGAATTAGGGAGCTATGGTCCTATTTATAGTAAATGGAGAACCTGCATAATTTGGCCTCGCCGTGGAATCCGCTCCGTGTCACGGAGTGTATCAAGGAGCACCGCCCTCTCGTGACACCTGAGGCATCACTTAAAGCTCACTGAAATCACCCCGAAAATTGGCTCCTGGCAGCACCCCCCGGCCGCAGCTGGCCCATGTCACAGCAGAAACACCTCGCTCGCGTGGCACGTTGCCGCCAACACGCAGGCTGCTGCAGCGTGTGCTCGTCGCGTGGCACGTTACCGACGCGCGCAGTGGGCTGTTTTGTGCCTCCTCTTTGCCGACGTTCGCGTGTTAATTCCGATTCCAAGCCTCTACTTCACCAACTCATGGATTAGCTCCTCAAAAGTCATCAAACCTACAAAACAAAGGCTAATCATGTTTGTTAGCACATATCTTCACATTCATATAAAATCACATGAAAATGTATAAAATAACTTAGATCACAAGGCTAATTTAAGTTATAAAGCGATCGTTACATGCCATTTTTGCCCGTGATCGACTTGGCCGAAGGTCCCCACAAGTTTTAGTAACCCCACAATTCATTCTATGAGTCGTGATCACATGGTATAGATTTTCTCGAGGCAAGGAAGTGCACTTCACGGATGGTGAACACGAGTCAATACCGTTAGAGTCGTTAAAGCTGCCCGTGATGAGCCCAGAAGATCAAAGGAAGCAAGATAACTTAAAGGATGACTCCACAAGTTGTGACCCAAGAACTAGCTGTTAGGTCCTAATAAGACCATCCGGCGCTATTTTTTGCGAATTAAGTAAGGGCTTTTTCATACTTCCTAAGTTCCTAAGGCCTAAAACTAACACGTTTTGAGTTATGAATATGATTTTTGGCTGTTGGGTTAAATTTATTTTAGGCCTCATTCATTCATACATGCAAGGTAGAAGACTTGAGAGGGTGATCAAGCTTAGCATTCATTAATTTCTTTTCAATATCCTATCAAGCATCTAAAGATGTGTTAGAATCACTACCAATAAGTGGATTGGCTATTTGCATGCTATCTTAAGTTAATTGTAACCCTAAGAGTAGAGTTAAGATTTTCGAGTGAGCTAGTCTTAGAATGGAGAGGTAGTTCAATGGCCAACAGGGTCGTTTCATATTCTACCATAAGGCTAGAAAGATGATTTTTAAGGGTGGTGTCTACCATCTAGTTGGGGTTAAGGATGTTGAGTCCGAGATGCCGACTATCCACTGGGCCTAAAGAGTACGTGAGTATCTAGAGGTCTTAGATGTTTTATCAGAACTTTCTCTGAAATATGAGATCAATTTGGTATTGGCCTTCTTCCCGACACGTTCTATATCTATCCCTCCTTAAAGGATGACTCAAATTTAGGCCAAAGGAGTTGAAGGATCGCGCACAGACTCCGTTAGATAAGGGTTTCACAATGAGCAAGTCCATGTGGGGTGCACTAGTTCTCTTTGTCCGAAAGAAAGATGATTCTTTCGCACGTGCATTGACTATTAGAAATTGAACAAAGTCACGCCATTAATAATAGGTATCTCTTTATCCGGATTGATGATTTATTTGACCACTCTTCGTGGTGCCAAGTGGTTCTCGAAGATTGATCTCAGATCCAAAAATTAACAACTCAAAGTTCAGAGAATAACATCCCGAAGATAGCCTTCAGACATGGTATGGTCACATGAGTTTGTAGTTATGGCTTTTGGACTAAAGAATGCTCCTCAGCTTTTATGGACTTGATGAACAAGGGTGTTCAAGACATACCGACATGTTCGATCGTGTTCATTGATGATATCCTTATATACTCTGGGGAGTGGAGGTACATGCCGCTCATTTTAGAGTAGTGTTTCATCTCATGATCGTCAATTATATGCAATATTCAGCAGCAAGTGAAGTTTGTCAACTCCGTAGCATTTTTGGGCTATGTGGTATTATGAGGTCATAAAGGTAGATTTCAAAAATACAGGTGGTGAAGAATTGACCTGCATCAAAGGAATCCTTCATATTTGGAGTTTCTGGGTTTAGCCCGCTACTATTGAAGGTTTGTTAAAGGTTTCTCATCTATTATGCACCTTTGACCAAATTGACCAAGAAGAAGGTGAAGTTCCACCACGGAGGCTTGTGAGAAGAGTTTCCAAGAGTTGAAGACCCGACAATTCTCAAAGATGGTGTTAACTCTCCCCAAGGGTACTGATGGATTCGTAGTATTGCGACTTCAAGGATCGACTTGGGTGTGTGTTGATGCAAAGATGGGAATGTAATAGCATATGCCTCTAGATAGTTGGAAAGTCCTCAGAAGAATTACCTCCACTCCATGATCTTGAATTGTCCACTATGGTATTCTCTTAATAAGATATGGCGATATTATTTGTATGGGTCCACATGGATGTGTTTTGACTACATAAGAGCGCATAATATGTTCACGCAGTAAAGATCTCAACCTTCGCAAGGCAAGTGGTTTGGAGCTACTCAAGGATTACAATATGAGCGCCCTTACCATCCTGTGTTAGGCAAATGTGGTAGCAAGATAATATTCTTAGTAGACTCTCTATGGAGAAAGGTGTCCCACGTGACGTAGGGAAGAAGGAGCCGGTGAAAGATGTGCATCAACTTACAAGGTTGGGAGTTAGGTTGGTCGACTCGACCGATGGCGATGTTGCTGTGCAGTAACGGATCGACCGTCCTTGCGACCGATGTGAAAGATATGCAAGGTGGGAGGACCTGATTTTGCAAAGTCAAGGAAGCTCATTCAAAGTCCGGGTTGTGGAGGTCTTCTCCCAAGGGGGAGATGGGTGTGCTTCGGTACTAGGGTTGTTTATATGTTCGTGGATCTCGATGATTTGAGGAGTCGAATGTTGCACGAGGCCTATGGATCCAAGTATTCTATCCATATGGGTGCCACCAAGATATACCATGACTTACGAGAAATCTATTGTTGGAATGGCATGAAGAAGGATATTGCAGAATCTGTAGCCAAGTGTCCGAACTGGCTACCGCAAAGGTTGAGTACTAGAGGCCTGGGAGGCAGATCAGATATCGAATTCTACTTAGAAGTGGGAATAATTAATATGGATTTCATCATAGTTTTGCTTCGTACTGCTGGACACATATGATTCATTTGGGTCAGGGTAGATAGGTTGACCAAGGCCGCCTTCATTTTCTTACCTATCAAAACCATGAATTCGGCAGAGGATTGGTGCCATGTTTTATATTTGGGAGTTGGTACGATTGCATGGAGTGCTCTTATCCATCATTTCATATTGAGGTACCCAGTTCACCTCTTAGTTACGGGAAGTCATTTCAAAAAGGGCTTGGCACATGTGTTAAGCTCAACATGACATTTTCACCCGAAACGGATGGTCAAGCGAGCATAATCGCACTTTGAGGAGATGTTGAGGGAATGCGTGATTGAATACAAAGGTGGTTGGGATGATCACTGCCCTGATCGAGTTTGCCTACAATAACAAACTCTGTCACTCTTAGTATTTAGATGGCACATGGAGGCTCTTTACGCTGAGATTTAGGTCGCCCATCTGGATGGTTTGAGGTTGGTGAGGCGGCAATCGTAGGGTGGATTCAAGCCTGGCGAAGCAATGGAGAAGGTTTAGCTGGAGCAGAGACAAAGCTGAAAATCGGCGTAGCCGCCAAAAGTCTTATGCCGATACGAGAACAAGGAATTAGAATTTTAAAGTCGATGACTGGGTATTTCGAGGTGTTCTCTAATCTAAGAGAGTAATGTAGTTTGGAAAGTGTGAAAACTTAGTCTCCGCTATGTCTGGCTCGCACGGAGCAGTGCGAAGACGGTTGTCAAGGTGGCTTGGCGAGTCGGGAGGGTCCTTCTGCACTAGCTTCCGTGCATCCCGTGTTTCATGTATTGCTCTTGAAGAAGTTTTTGGGGGATTCAAATTTCAGTTGTCCCAAGGGATTGTCGTGTGAAAGAAAATCTTAGTTATGAAACTGGGCTCGTGGAAATATCGGATCGACAGGTTCAAGGCTAAACAACAAGGCAATAGCTTCACTAGGGCAGCATGGAGGAATCATTGTGTTGGAGGAGCTACATGGGATGCCGAATGGATATGATGGCTAGATATCTATATTTATTCTCTACCGCCGTTAGCTGAGGTACGCTTTTCACTTGTAGTCTATTTAGTTTCATGATCACCATGTGCGCAAGTTTCTTTTATGTACGAGAATGTATGTATGATTCGGGAATTCGCTCTTCAACTGTAGTTTGAATAGGAGATAGTCATTTCCTATGTTTTGGGTTAAATAATTAGTATTTGAATATGCTAAATGCATATCCTCGCTTTTTCATATGCTTTCCAAACATTCAAGGACAAATTTTCCTAAGAGGGAGATATCAAGTATACCTCGAAGGCTCAAGGATCAACCCAAGAGTTGAAACGAGAAAAAGGGAATATTGGCATCAAAACCTTAACGAGTAGCTGGGAGACTCATGGAGGATCAACCCATGAGTCGTGATGTGACTCATGGGGAAGGCCATGGAACAATTCTGAAAACTAGAGAAGTGAGACACCACGGGAATGACCATAACTCGTGGTCGCCGCACGCAGCCGTCGGGTCACTGGGGGAGGGTGAATAAGAAAAGAAAAGAAAAGTGGGCAAAGGGACTTCACTTTAAGGTCCCTACGAGTCGTGTTCAGCCCCATGATTCGTGGGCCGTCAGTGATCAAGCATGGAATAGATTTTGAGGCATGTGCAAGGTACATCACGAATGGTGACCACGAGTCATTTGGCCACCGCAACGAAAGTCGCGTTAGGCCGCCCGTGACGAGCCCAAAAGATTGAGAAAGCAAGAGGCTTAACAGATGACTCCACGAAATGTGACTTCTCAAAGAACGAGTCCTTAGGTCCCCCGTATGACCACTTGGTAGTTATTTCACGAATTTAGTAAGTGGCGGCTTTTCCATAATTCCTAAATTCCTAAGGCCTAAAATACGATGTTTTGAGTTATGAATAGTGACTTTTAAAGGGGTTAAGTTCATTTTAGGCCTCATTTCATTCATGCATGCAAGGTAGAAGACTTGAGAGGGTGACTGGAGATTAGCATTCATTAATTTCTTTTCAATTTCCCATTGGGCATATAAAGAAGTGTTAGAATCATCTACCAACAGGTATGTAGGGTTATGAATGGGTGATTCCCTTCACACCTATGCCCAATCCCTCTCTAAAGTATGAAATTCCTATCTCTAATCAATGAGTTTTTAACCCAAATGCATGAATCTCCTATTTCTATACATGGGTAAGATTTGATTATGATTCTATTGTTGTATTATAAAGCATGGCATATTTTTATAATGTTTTAAATTTAAAATCATGATTGTAGTATTATAAATTAAAAGCCCATAGATTAATTGTTCATGAAAGATGAGCTTTGTGATGAATATATGATGATGATGTGATATTATTATAAAAAGTATTTTTTAAAGTTACCCATGTTTACAATTATGTTTTCAATGAGAATCGAGTATTTCTAAGTATGATAAAGCTTTGGACAATGCCCACATGCTAAATATGAAATGATGAGATTTTCTCAATTGAGCTTACTACTTGATTTATGAAGACTCCCACTATATTTTCACTTGTGGTATGTTTTGCGTTGAAGTTTTCCTATGCATATCTTAATACATGATTTTGGAACAAAGGCTCCCAATTTTACTTTTAGCTTGTGGTATGTTTCTTTTTGAGCTTTTTATATGCATGATTTAACATTTGAGATGTATTTGAGTATTGAGCTTCGTCGCAGGGTGATGTTGAGTCATTATAAAACAATGTATATATGCATGTTTTTGGTGTAATGCCTAGCACCGAAAGGTGCTAAGAGTTGATCACCTGCCTCGAATCAAAAGAACATAGCTGATACTATTATATTATATTACTTCAAGACCTCCCTTGTGAGCTTCCCCGCCCGAATGGGCTTTCAACTCGATATCGATATCATGGTTTCATTCCTAGCCCCGGGCAAGGTTTAGGAAGGTTCTACCCACTTGAATATGATAGTTGGGACCACCTAAGCTCTATCGTGGTATGTCTGTTAAAATCTCCCATTGTTCCTCATTATTATTATATGCATGTTTCATTACTCATGATATTTATATGTATATGCATGTTCAAAGAATGAATCTAATGCTCACTTTACTTATGAATGTCAGAATGCATCTTTGAGTCAATCATATCTGGCCATTTATGATGTTATGAAGTTATTTAATGCTATGGTATGAAGAGACTATGATTTCGTAAAAGAATACATGCAAGCCCTACTCTCGTACTCTTATTGTTTATTTATATGCTTTGTCTTTAAATGATTTTGTTTACTTTAGCGCTTTTACTTACTTTGCATATTCGATATATTCTTAATGACTTGCATAATCTATGTTGTATTGTTTCATTATATGACTGACTCGTGTTCATCCTCTCGCAAATACTATCGTAGTGTTAGCGTTTACTGTTGGTGAATCCTCATCTCTGGCTATTCAGTCTATCTCATTTCTACGTGTATTTCAAGGCCGCCTTGTTGAGTTAGTTGGGGTCTTGTCCCATCAACTCGTCATGATTAGGAGGCTTTCGTACATATGTATGTATTCAACTTCGTATTTCATATTTTGTTGTCATGTTCAAGTTAGACTTACGCTTTGAGTATTTTATCAACTATTCAGCCTTCTTATTAAGATTAGATGTATGCTTATGCCATGGGTCTACTTGAGGTCTTTCAGGCCTCCTTATCCCGCGTTACGATTCGGGTCTCTATTAGGATCGTGACAAATGTGAGACCTCGAAGCTCAAGCACATAAAGCGATGTAACCGATGTGATCACCGGCCCCATCCATGAATCACCGGTATATCATTGGTCGAGAAATAGATAACCGGGCACAAAATACATGAAAAGGAAATTTGAAGCTGCGAACGCTTCTGCAGGATTTGGACCGCCGATGAAGCACCGATCGAGGTACAAGTTTGTTTCAAAATTGAATTTTAAAGAGCCGGGCCTACAAAATCTCAAATACCTTATCACCACCCTATTCGCAAATATTCCCTTGTTCCCCTTTCTCCACCATTTTTCCCATTCCATTTTTGTCTCTCCTTTACCCAACATTCCCTTTTCTCCATATTTTTCTATTTTCAGCTCTTTCCACTTTTCCAATTTTCCACCTTCCCACTTCCCACCAATACACCCACATTAAACTCTCCACCTTTCACCTATAAAACACTCTCCATATTCACTAACACACTCACTTCACTCACATTTCCTTCCTTTACTACACATATCTCAAAGTTCCATTTGTAAGAATTAAATAAGCTTTTGAAGGTCTCAAGGGGCAAGAAATCACACTTTGCAAATGTTTTCGCCCTTATCTTGATTTTCTCATTGGTTCTTAATTCTTAGCAAGAATACCGTGCTTCCTCTCTTATCAACTCATGAATATTCTTTGATTTTTAAATGGAATGGGAAATATATGTTTATGTGCATGTAATTTTGAAATGGGGGAAGTCTGAGTAACCCAATTGAAGAAAATGCAAAAATTTTGCTCAATGATGCACGGTGATGCCATTCTTATGATAAATGTCAATACGAGATTGTGTTCAAGTGGAGTAGTGCTAGTTCTATCATGCTGCCACGCCCGCCTTTAGGGTATGGATCGGGCACTCCGATGCCCCGTTAGGACCTCGGGATCGCTGGACTACCGAGCCTAAGCACATCTCGGTGTCCGGGCCGGGCTCTAACTCGATTCATGGAACCAACAGTTATAATCTGCTAGGGGCCACAAATCCCGCCGGACCGGGCCTATAACCACCTGTCCCGTAACATCGCCAACTAATCATACCATATAGGGAAACCTACGCGCCGACAAGGCCACCATGTTGTCTAGCTTATCTCTAACTCAATATGATGAATATTGAACATCTACGTGACCTAAGAAGGTCACCACTACTATTCGAATACTTTCCACACTACTAACATAATCAACAACACTAAGTGCCTAAACATACGCACGCCCCACACGACCGGCACAACTAACCACAGGAGATATATATAAACAATCTACAAGCCTCTATGAATACCGATAAGATGGTTTGACAAGGCCCTGGGCCCTACCAGACTATATAACAAAAGAAATGAACTACACCTTCGAGTATCAAGTCTAGACATAGGAGCCGATGACTCTGTGAGCTGGCCGGAATCACAAGGTATCGCTCGTTTGCGAGTACTTGCAGTAAGTAATGCAAATAATAACGCGCATCAAGCATCACTGTACCAGTATGCAAAGCAAACTAAACACATCCAATATAACATAACATAACTAGAAACTCGACGCAGGGAAATATCCGGAACTATCCGAACCGATAGAAATCAAATGTGCTTTTCTTACCGAGAGGCAGAACATACCCGCGACGTGGCGATCCGCCGTCTACTAGCTAATAAATATATATATATATATATATATAATAAGAAAGGACCAATACCATCCCCCATAAGCCTAAGGTGCCAACCAACAAACAATCTATATACCCCTACCCGGTCAAAACCATCCAAAAATAAATCACTCCACTCGTCTACCAACTACGGACACCTCTACCGCCCCGGGTCTCTGGGCCAGCTTGGCCATCGATATAAATAATCGTGTCCGAGTCCCAGAGGACTCGATCGTAATCCGTAAACTGTAATCGTGTTCCAGACCACTCCGCCCTTCGCAAGCGAAATGTGGTAAGCTATAACGCTATGCCGACGTACTGAGTTATGGGGAATGCTCCTCCCATCTTCGTCCCATCAAGGATCGCATACCACTCCTGGAGTGGCGTATCTCCACCCCTCCATGGCGGCGACACAGCTTACAACCTGTAAAGGCGAGGACGTCAAAGGGTGCCTCATAACACAAAATGGGTGTCTCAACAAGCAATAATCACATATAACAAGCATGTTTGAACCTAAAATGCTATCCGTATTCCGATTTCTTATTCTCAACTCTTTCTATGTTATACTAATTCTCATACCGAATCGTATCAGATCTCGAAATATTATCTCGATCCGTCTCGCTATATCAGACTGTATATTATTCCGACTGCCCGACTATAATTGTGATCTTGGGATATTATCTCGATCTGGTTCGATATTGCCTTTACTAACTTTTATTCTAATATATATCACAACATTATAAACATGCTTGCTAGATTCAAAACACGCCATAAAGTCATATTGGACTCAATTCTCGATTTCTGAATTCTTTATTCTATACATCACACTATCTACTCGTGATCGATTACTAACTTGTCAAGGAATTACCTTCTTCTTCAGAAATTCCCGACTAACCGCGTAGTTCGGTCTGCATTTCCGCTATTTCTCCTAACCGGCATTCATATATTTGTCAATTAGAGCTAAATACGCCAATATTCCTTCTGAAAGAACACACCACTTTCAATAGATATAATAGCCCAAACTTTGGTTTATCAAAAATAGTCGAAAAACTTGCTATTTCTCAAAGTCTTAAGGGAGAAATACTCACTTTAGGGTTGTAGGAGTATATCGACACTAATTTAGAGCAACTCCACTTACCTTATCTCAATAGCACGACGATTTGCCGCCGACTTCACGAAACTAAATCCGTAGGAATGCTCCTTGCTGCTCAATACCTCGGTATCTGAGATTAATTCGAGTTTGGAACGCGTTTAAGGCTTAACTAAGGAATTATCAAGAAACCTCATTTCCCTTGTTTTCCCTCGACCTTCGAAATTATATGAAATATCACTTTAAAACTGAAGTGGAGGGGCTTATATAGTGAAGCTTGACAGTCCTCCGCAACATGAGCCAACACGGAGGCCTCCCTCCGTGGCACGTTGCCATCGCGAGGCTCGCCCGCCTCCTTCCGCGATGGTTCGACGGCTTTCTTATCCGATCTTTCCCGGCCTTTCCTAGCATGTATGGCATCAAAAACTCTTAACCAACATGCGACAGGGCCATGTACGTGTTGAGAATTTATTTGTACCACATGCTATGTGTGAATGTGTGTTAATGGGTGCCTCGTGATTTGTTAAGTTGAAAATTTGGGGTCGACGGGTCCGGCGTTTACCGGCCGATTCTATGAATCGCCTATGAACGATGACTCACTCGAAAATTGGCTTCAATCCACGAGTGATTCCGCTGCTACACGGCGATTCACAAATTTGGACCGGAAATTCGCCTTAACTTCGATAGATCCTCACTTGCCCAGCCAGAAAGGCTGGCAAGGAAAACAATGGCCCCGCGTAATGGCTCTTTGTGGAACCACCATCCTTCACTCTGTTATTGATTCTTTTAAATGATTGTTTGGTGTCCTTGTTTCGGCCTTCCTTAGACTAGTTTTGGACATTTTAATTTTCTCTTCAAATAGCCGTCACTAATATCATTCTTGCAAAATAACAACCATGTTTTCTACTCAAGGAACACAGTGAAAGGAAAGGCCCTTGCCTCATCTTCTAGCAAAGGCAAGGGCAAGGCAAAGACCGCCCCCATCACAAGTATAACACCAAGGAAGAAATAATCTTTTGTGTACCCAACATGCAAGAACACTACGTCATTTGTCAAGGCCGATCAATCACCGATGGAGAAGCGCTTGATCAAGGTGGTTGAGAGGTGATTTTCCCCAACATAACCGAGCAAGCCTACGTAAAGGCAATGACATGCATTTTCCAACCTCTCCTCCTTACTACATCCCGGCTTGCACCAATTTATGCCTCATATCGTTCGACAAGAGAGCATACAGCATAGGCGCAAAGTGATGATTTCCCATGTTTGCCATCGCTATGATCCGCAGTAAAAGTTGACATAACCTCGATCGCCATAAATTACCTATTCTAGGAGGATGAGATTCACTCCGCCGTGAGTACATGGCCCAGAATATATGAAGGATCGCTCACTCCTGCAGCCCGCTGGCCATCGCCGTTGACAATCCTTTATGAGCCTCAATAGGTGGCGCACCGCCAGCGACTTGAAGTTCGAGGCCAAGTTGTGGCTAGACTTTGTTTGTGGCCGTATCATCCCCAAAATGAGAGAGGGTAAGGCTTGAACCATCCCTACCGCTTGTATAATGACGGGAATACCTATCAACTTTGGGGAAATCATGTTCTCACAAATGAAGAAAAAGGCTCAAATGCCCCGCACTTCAATGCCCTATGACGTCTTGATTTCCAAGCTTTTCTCGCAGCGGTGGAGTGCCTCCTGCTCCCCTCGATGAAACTCTTCCTCTAGGAGTGATAGACATTAATCTAAGAGAGATGTCCAGCACCGACAATGAAAAGAAAGAGACCGCAGGCCTTGGAGTGCAAGAAGGATCCTTCTCCCATGGGTCTGGACTAACCACCACACGCCCTGCAGTCAAATATGACCCAATCCGTAAATGTAAGGCCAAGCATCAAAGACATGCCTCGCCTGTGGGAGAATCTCCTCCACAATCCTAATGAAACTAAGTGGACTCCATAAATTGGTGGAGATGACAAACTCAACGAAATACAACTCCAACACTGGCTAAGAGCCTCCCGCACTCATTGCCAAAATAATCTAAAAGAAGCTTAAGTCATTGTATGAGAATGCTGCTACTACGCTATGCAAGAGGGTGATGCGGGCAGGGAAGGCGCTACTTCTCCATACCGAGGTAGAAGAGGAAGAGTTTGACTTCAATAGAATTGTCGGATATGAGCACCTTGGATGCTACATCACGCCTTTCCCGCTTCGGGGTCCAATTGATGATCTTTTTGAAGGGTCAAGTTGATGATTTTGCTGGCTAGGTGAAGCCACGACGGTGGTGCAAAAGCAGGGTGATGGCCGATGATGAAAAGAATGACCTTAATTAAGGAGTTTCTTATCCTTTCCCTTGCATATTTACATTAGGGACAATGCATTCTCTTAAGTAGGGGAGGTAAGGAGCGCATTTGATAATGGGGCCAGATGGGATGTTTCTTTTGATGTTCTTAGGCTATTTTTGAATTTGATTAAGTCCAGCTTTGTTCATTTGTTGTTTTATTTTGATGATTGATGATCATTTTGCTCAAGTATGTCTTATTTTGAAGTGAATGACTTAGTTTAGTTTTTACTTATTGATGGTTGGCGACCAAATGGTGTCTTTGTTGTAAATTGGAAAACAAATTCTTGAATGAAATGACCCCAAAATCTTGTTCCGTTTTCATTGTAAATAGTATGTAGTAATTAAAACTCGCAGGGTTTTCTTTGACCACGCATCTTTTCGAGGAGCATTCTTTTGTTTTTGCTTATTTCTTTGTCGAATCGGGTTGGTATTTTCGATGATAGATTAAGTAGTGACACCTATGGGAAAATGGTAGGTTGTTTCGATCTTTGTGAAATTTTTTTGAGAGGCTCCACCGAATTTTTTTTTCGTTGAAATGGAATTTTAAACAAGGATGAAAATGAAGATAATGGCAAGTGTTGACACCGTAGAATAGCATTCTTTATTATATTTTGTATATTCTTTGCTTGACTTATGATGTTTGTCTCATGGATGTCCTAATTTGATATCTTGTGTCGAGAATGACTCTTGTAGACCCTTAGGGTGATGCCTTGTAGTGAGTGAAATTTTCATGAATCTCATGCATTATATCTTGTCTAGAACTTTCCCAAATGTGATTCAAGTTGAGAAACTCCTAAATGTAGTTGCACCAAGAACATGAGTTTAGGCTTTCCTTTGTCTAGTCACTTCACCCATATGCCCTCCATGAGCATTGATCCTTGTTATCCAACGTTGAGCCTTAGACCCTTTCTTTGGCAATCACATTACAAGCCTTAAGAGCCCTTAATGCCTCTTTGGAACCCATTCTCCCAAAATTTTAGTGACAAGATAAGTGATGAAATGAGGCTTAAAGCCTAAGAAAGAGGGAGTGATAAAAATGAGATATGAGGCAAAAGCCTATGTTTGGGGGTGTGCAAAAAGAGGGGAAGATAAGAAATATAGAGGGGAACACCACTTTGTGTCAAATGCACCAAAGATAAATCAAAAGAGAAAGACAATTTGTGTGAACTGCGTTTCGTGATAAGGTTAGTTGGTGAAGCCAAAGGGGTTATATGAGTGTTGTTAAAGAAAGAAAAGTCAGAAGCAAGGAAAGAAGTGAAACAAGGTGAAGTGAGTGGAAGGAGTTGATGGGCGGTCTACAAAAGGCTTTAGGGAGGATCTAGTCACTATAGCCAAGTTTTTATCCCGCCCTTATCCTGAGCTCACATCATACCCCCCAAGTCCTAAATGATTCTAGAGGAAAGGTACTCTATATTAGTGGAGAATTACTTAAGGGAAAGCGTACGGGTCATGTGTATGCATGAAGATTTCTTTTGGGAGAGTGAATGTGAGTATCTCTTCCAAACAATCCCTTGTGTGCATTCAAATAATCACATGACCAAAAAGAATGTGGATTCTTATTTCGTTGCTGGAATCATTTCTTTGGGATACAAGAGCATTTAGAGTTAATATGGGAACAAGGCAGTAGAGTGTAAACTCTAAGGCAACCTTTGAATGTGCACTGATTATAACTTGAGATGTTATGTGAGTTTTCATGGTTGAGCAATGCCCTTGTTTTACTAAATGAATCATTTCATAATCTTTGATTGGTGGAAAGTGGTAGCCTGTTTGAAACATCTTCGTTGTTATGGTCTCTTCGGGTATCTTCTTCTCTTTCACTATGAGCATATTTTTGGGTTGTCATAAATTTCAGGATTGGCGCAGGTATAATTGTGAATAGAGGTGACATATTTCTCAATGAATGAGTATTTCATTACTTGAGGACAAGCAATGATTTAAGTTTAGTTTGATTTAGCCGTAATTTACCAACTCATTAGGTTCTAAAACTTGAGTTTTTTTTCTAGTTCTTGAGTTTAGTATCTAGATTTTATGCCTTTTTTGCATTTTTTGTGTGCAGATGACTAAATGTGAAGCAAAGAGCAAAAATGGAGCAAAAGAAGGGAGGAGAGAATCCAAGCGATCCACAAACGAAACTGAAACACTCCAAAAGGCCGAACGTCATCACTTCGAGGATTAATCCAACCGATGGTTCATGAATTGCCGCCGATTTATTCGCCACCCGCCGTCAAGGACACCCAAAGTTCTGGAAAATAGCTTGAAGATCCGACGGTCCACGGATTGGCATCGGCGAAACGCCGAGTGAATCACCGATATTTACTAGGATCGGTAAGGGCCCAAAAGATACTCGGCTACTCAATGCAATTGGAATCGCAAAACCGCCATGTCTCCGCCAATTTTCTTAATGGTGCTTAGGGGTATAATCATCCAACACGGGAAAAGAGATAAAAAGTGCCTCCTACTTTTCGTGATATAAAGGGAAGAAAAAAGTATTTTGTACAAAGAGATGCAGTATGAAAGATAAAAAATGGAAATATTGAGAGAGAGCAAAGCATATATCACATCATTTTTTCCCTTTTTACGCAACATTCTCTTAGTTGAAGAGGGAGATTCTTTTGATTGGTAAATTTGTATAAAGTACTTTTCTCTATTCTTCTTTGTACTAGTAAGTTTCAGCTCTTGTTGGAAATTATCTTGTGAAGTTGATTTTTCTACTCTTGCTATTGAATTAATTTAAGCTATTGATGAATGTGTTTCGAATTTCTAATCATGAGTAGCTAAATAATTAACTGCTGTGTGTGTGATGACTAATACTTAATTAGATTGGGTATTTCTAGAGTCATCTTCATATTTTTCAAATAACTATAAATCTATTAGATTCTCTTCAATCTATAAAGGAAGATTCATTGATTATGATATGAGTCTATTTATTCTTCCTTGATTGTTGCTTATAAGAGAATAATTAAGTATTGAAAGAGAATTTGATAGTGGGTATGGATAAGGGATTGTGAAATTGGGCTGGAAAAAGTCAAATGGCATTCTCATTCCTTATTAGCGGTACCTAATAAATTAGAAATTAGTGCAAATTGCTCATCCAAATAAATTGCGTTAAGAATAATTGTGACTAGAGGTCTATTGCACCTCTAAGTGAAGAGGAAAATTAGAAGGCCGAAAAGCTATAATTACCCACTTTCCGAGATTATATACACTTGTTAAACTCATAATATGACCTAACATGTCCCAATCTAGTTAGTATTTTATATACACCGCACCTCTAGTCTTTCACACTTTTGTTGACAACTTAGCTAACCTTGTTGTTTTATTTCACTAAATCACCCAATACAATTCTCTACAAATTGTAATTCCCTCAATTTTATTTGTTTTTATATCAATCTACGTGGCAAGCTAACGCAATTTCAACCGACACTTGTAACTATAATTCCCTAGTCCCCGTGGATTCACCTCGCTCGCTGGGTTACTTATTTTGATACTGTGGTGTATTATTCTTTGTATTTAAGGATATATTATTGACCTTACATTGCACACAAGATCCACTTCTGAGCGATAGTATTCGAGCATTGAGCATCAACATAGATTGAATCCACTTACTTAAGTGGTGTTCAATAAGGAAATTATTAAAATGGTTGGATGCATGTGTGGTTTACCCTATTGCCGACAAAAGAAGGTGAGCCTTGTTCGCATACCAAAGAAGGAGGAATCACCGTGGGTCCCAAATGCTAACAATTAGCTCATTCTACCGAGACCCGCCACAAAGCGAGAGTATGCATGGACTATCTAAGCCAAACCACCGGACGCCAGAAGATCATTTTCAATGCCATTCACTGGGACGTATTCTTAGATCGACTTGCCGATAGAGGGTGGTACTTCTGTCTAGATAGATATTCCTAGTACATCCTGCATTCTATATCCCGTACATCAAGATAAAACCACTTTCACTTGCTGCTATGCGACATATGCTTTCAAGAGGATGATGTCTTGTTATGTAGTGCGCCCGCTACAAATACGATGATTTTCATATATTCTTATGATATGGTGGAGGACACCATTGAAGTCTTTATGGATGACTTTTAGGTGGTGGGTGACTCATTTAAGATTGTTTGTCTCATTTAAGCAAGGTGTTGCAAACATGCTAAGAGACCAACTTGGTGCTTAATTAAAAAATATCCATTTGTCAAAGAAGAATGGTGCTCTCACACAGATTTTTGGTAAGGGCATTGAGGTGAATGGGTAGGAAAAGATGGATGTAATTGGTTCAGTCTACCACCTCTAATTTCCGTAATGGGTGTTCAAAGCATTTTTGGGTCATGATTTTATCGAGATTCATCAAGGATTTCTCAAAGATTGAACATCCCCTTGTGCAAGCTACTTGAGAAAGAGGTGAAGTTTGTGTTTGATGATGCATGTTTGAAGACTTTTGAATGTGCCGAAGGAGAGATTGACATCGTTCCGATCATGGTGGCCCCCGACTGGTCCTACCATTTGAGGTTATGTGTGATGCTAGCGAGTAGCCTCGAGCCGTTTTTGGGCCAAGGTCATGAAAATATTTTTCATCCAATTAATTATTCTAGCAAGGCACTTAGTGCAACTTAGAAGAATTATACCGTGATGGAATAAGAGATATTGGTTGTGGTATCAGATTCGAGAAGTTTCTGCTACTTGCTTCAACTAAGGTGATAGTTCATACATACCATGCAACTCGAGATATTTGATGGAAAAGAAGGATGCCAAGCCGCTTGATTCGATAGATTTTGTTGCCGCAAGAGTTCGAGTTTCGGGAGGGTAAAGACCGAAAGGGACCGAAATCGTGTGGAGGATCACTAAGCCGAGATTAGAGAAGATGAAACACTTCGAGATGAGCTTGATATAGATGACACATCCGACGATCGTGTTTTGGATACTTTCCAAGATCTCATCCCATGGTTTGTAGACTTTACTAATTATCTGGTGAGTGACATGGTACCGAAAGATTTATCTTTTCACTAGTGAAAGAAATTGCGTATGATGCGGATGTTTTCTAGATGAGCCTTATTTATTTCGCATATATGCTTATGGGATAATTCGTAGATGTGTGGCTCTACAAAATTATTTGAGCATATGGAGGCTTGTCACTCATCTCCTACTGGGAGCCATCACGCGGATTCACATGTGCCCCAAAAATTTTTGCAATGTGGATACTATTGGCCAACCATTCACCAATATGCACATGATTTTGAAAAGGCATGTGATGCATGCCAAAGGCAAGGAGGCATGAGCACCCTCTTACTCCCATCCTTATCATCGAGTTGCTCGATAGGGCATTCACTTTACGGGCTCATTTGTGAGCTCAATAGATGAAACAACATACTTTAATGTGGGATATGTCTCTAAATGGGTGGAGTCAATTGCACTTTCAAACAATGAAAGTAAGAGTGTCACAATGTTCTTGAAGGGAATATTTTCACAAATTCGGATTCTAGAGCCATCATTAGTGATGGGTTCACTTCCACAATCGGTTGTTTCTGATTTTGCTTGAGAAATATAGGGTGAAACATAAGGTGGCAACACCTTATCATCCACAATCTGCTGGATAAGTTTAGGTCTCCAACCGAGAGATAGAGACCATCTTAGCGAAGGTCATGGAATACTAACAAAAAGACTGTATCGGGTCTAGGAAGCCGGATGATGCATTATGGGCTTATCGACTGCATTCAAAACCCCTATAGGTATGTATCCATACGCTTGTGTATGGGAAAGAATGTTTCATCTTCCTGGGTCGAACTTGACCACAAAGCTACACGCGGGCGCTCAAGAAGTCAATCGAATTGGAGAAATGCAAATGAACTTGAGGCTTGATTAGTAGAATGACCTAAATGAGTTTCATGTATAAATCCATCAAGTTCAAAAATTTATAAAATTAGGATGAAGATGCAAGATGACTCGAAGATTTAGTAGAGAGAGTTCAAATTTCTTGAAAATGTGGTGTTGTTATCTAATTTAGGCTTCGCTTGTTCTCTAGCAAGTTGAAGTCTGAATGGTTGGAACCATTTCGAGAGGACCAAGTATTCTTCTATTGGGAAATTGAATTGGAAAATCATGAAGGAAAATGGTTCAAAGTGAAATGGGCCAATGGGTGAAAGCATATCCGGGGAGATCAAGAAATTAAACCGCGACCTTTGGGCTCGGGTAAAGCCTGAGTAATCGCAGGACTACCATTGTGCCGCGATATTAAATTAGGTGGGCTGGGCAAACCATGGAGGTATCTTTGTGAAGTCTCGAGTAATCAAGATACCCGTGTCGTGGGCCGCGATGATAAATCGTGCACTTCTTGTGAGAAAACCCAAGTTGCAATTGTAATACTAGCATAGTATTTGCGTGTATTGACATGCAGTGATTAGAAGAGAAATCGTTGGCACCAAAATTCGTAACATTAGATTCTAGTGCCGTAAAGCATAGATGAGTTGTTACCTCGACCGAATGATCGGCTGGAGACTGTGGCCGTAGAAGTTTCAACAATACAGTCCAAAAGACAATGACGAGTGACTCAATGAATCGTGAGAGGTCACCGAATGATTCGCTGCTACTCATCCCGACACTACTAAATGTCCACTAGAGTACAGTGCTAACGAATCAAGACACGACTCGTTGGCTAACACCAATGTTGTTGCCTCGAGTCATTAGGTCCCATGTAAGCTTTCTATTTTTTACTAAAGTAATGAATAGCATAATGAGTCATGAATTTTGAAATGACTCATTACCTGGGGCCGTGGTGCATCCGAACAATTTAAATCACCCAACCCGACCCACGTATAAATTTGGTAAATTGAAGGTTAAATCATATAAAACCCACGATTTTGACAACTTGACCCACATTTCAAACACCAACCTCTATCAAACCGTTTCCCTCTCCCCTAATAACTTTACATCTCCAAAACACACACATACTCGCTCGTTCGAACCTACAATCACCGCATGTAAGCTCTAACATCACCATCATCAGCTCACACGATTGCACCCATCACTCCTCAAAGTCTAATCTTTATCCTAATGTGGAGTATTAAAAATGTTTGATGTATTAATTTCAACCTCCTCTTCTTGTAAATGTGATCCATATGTAAATTAGGTTCCCAACATTAAACCCTAAATTACTCATAATTAGTTGTTTAAAAATTATGATCACCTAAACGCTAGGAAGTAAAATGGTCTTGATTGCTTCAATGAGTAATTTCTAGTTGAGTTTGAGACCGTTGGCTTGGGTTTCTCATGTTCCATTGAGTCAATGCTTTAATTGTTTTTCCCACCCAACTCCCACCGAAAATGAAAGTGTATAACATACGACCAAGTAAGTTTCGAGTAACCCATCAAAATTTTGATATAAATGTGGTTTAACGTGTTGTTCGATGACGCCTCATGTAATGATTTGTAGATGTTTTGTAATAGTCGTTACATGACTCGCCACCACTGGCTATATAAGACCGTAATGGAACCTCTTAAGCACGAGTCACATAACGAAACATGGTATCACCTCATGACTCGTGTGCCTCATCATGAGTGGGACAAAAATTGTGTTGAAGCTCTGCTGCGTACCATGAATAACTTAACGACTCATCGACATGCAAAATTCATTAGGTCAAGTCAAGTTAAGCCCCACTGAAATAAATGAGATTTGGACTCATTGCATAAATCTGATGACTTGGCGTCGCGCGCGGGCAATGATTCGTTAGGTCTCCCATCCTGTCTGTAGGTAGTAACTAATTTTACCTTTTCATATACTCTCATCTTGGATACTAAAGACTATTCACAGTACAATGGCACTGGGGAACTCCAAGAAGGCCCGACTAAGAAATAGGGCAGGAGAAGGACCAAATTTCGATCATAGATTAATGACGAGCCATCATCCTTAAAGAGTCAAGGCCAGTTGAGGAATATTAGATATTTTAAGAACATCTCGAGCTAGCGATCGACTGTGGCTAGGACTAAATGTCACCTCATTAATCCAACATCCATGGCTGTTTTCCGACTCCATTCGCAAGGGACCTACCTAGCCGGAGTAAGGAATTGTCGTGGATATCACCCGAATGATGAGGATGACAACAAATATCATGCCTAATAGGAAAGCATTGCTAATGAGGAGACTGAGACCTCCCATACATCTACAAGAGTGCCTCGAAGAATGTGAGGAGGTGGTGTGTTCCGGGCATGCATAAATCTATAACAGGACATCGCTCCCACTAATAAGGGCCACCCAAAGCGAGCATTTACGAGTAACCACACTGGTCACTATAGGGTTCAAGGACCTCTCGACATTCAAGCACTATTGATAAATACTGATTTGGATGGTTGAGTGAGCCATCCAACAGAGCTTATAGTCCACTATTGGTCGTAGAATTTATGCATATGCGGACACACTACAACATCATGTCCTAGGAGGCAAAGAATGGAGGAAATGGCCTACACTAACCCTAGTGATGGTAAGGGAGACTCCAATGGACATTTATGTGCGCATTCATTTGAATATGTTATATGGTTCTATAAGAGCCCCCAATGAACATAGTTGAGTTCAATCATCTACTGAGGAGCTGCGTAAAATCAAGACCAAGAAGCTGGAGCCACGAGGATAGAAAAGAAAAAGATACGGTCAGCCCAAATCATCGCCCATTTGGGGGCCAATGTGAGAATGGTTGAATGGCCCGAAGGCATGATAAACAAGGCCACACTAAACTTTAAGGCCAAATTTTGGTGGTCGTTAGTGTGATACGTGCTCGTACCAACTAGCAATGATAATTTTGTAGACACTAACAAGCCGCACCGGTAGCTAGAAAATCATGGAGGGCTATGTTATCAACTTCCCAAAGTATATAGCTGAGGAGATCCTAGAGAGAGCATTATCATAGCAAAAGACTCACCTACCATGCTCAAAGCTCAACTTTGTAAGGAGTCTTAGTTCTGAGTTTCCATCCATAGATTGTGAAAGTGGAGGTGCACAATATAATGTATATCTAAGTTGATTGGGGAGACGATACGAACTAGGTATCTAGGGCCAAGAGTCAGACAACCATATTCGCAGGGGCCATACTACTAGTTGAGGCATTGAGTGGTGGTCCTTAGAGTGATGCTGCTAGGTTTATAGAAATTGAGACAGAGTCGCCGCAGGCCTACGAGACTCGGTAGCCATCCCGATGCTACCATCGTTGAAGAGATACAACACTACCCGCCGAGATCCCGTGAGTCATCCTCCACTACACCAAAGAGCCTTACACTCGTTACAACATCTCCTTACTAGCCTGGCCTAGTCACGATATCCCAGGATTTTCTTACCGACATGGCTAGGAGGCTGGCGAAGGCCGAAAAGAAGCAAAGCTCGATGGCACTTCGTGCGAAAGTGCTAATGGAGCAAAGGTTTCGGGTGACGAAGGAATTAGAGGACTATCTAGGACATGGCATGAAATATTGTACGCCTTCAAAATTAGATGGATGAGTGCATTTCTCGCCACTGCCTCGAGCCGATCCGATGGTATGCGAGGTGGAAGCCCTTAGAGTTGAGTTGGGTAGAGTTGTCCGCACGGCCAATACTAGCCATAACACCGACTCAGGTTCTTGAGTAGAGGATAAGAGTAAGGAGGAGCTACCTATGGTAGTTAATTTCATCACGTAGGAGCCGGGTCGATCATGACAAAGGGAAGAGAGCCGAGGAGAGGAGCGAAAGTGAGTGTGATCACATGGTGCTTAAATGGGAGAAAAGAGACATAGAGGCGTGACCGGGGGCTATTCAGAGATAAGGATCGAGTCTGATGCCTCTAGAGCTCGTGGAGAGGTTACGAACTATGTTGGTTCATAGAGTGAGTTGATTGTCCTCGCTCAATAGGGAGAGGAGATTGGGGTGCATTTGCGCCGTCTACCGACTAGGCCACAGCATCTAGGTCGCACGTATGTTCCCTATTTCCATGTTTTACTTTTCATATATGTCTAGACGTCACATGCGTTTTGGTGGGGGTGGGTGGTCATACATGGGTTTTTGCTAAACATAACCCGAGGCTTCTTAACCAGATATCTTTCCTAGTGTACTTTATCTATGTTTAACTGCATGTTTAGGTTTTTTGTGGTTCCAGGTTTTTGTTTCATGTCAATTGAACTTAGGGAGGTCAAATTACATGAAATTTTTTTTGATAAGTTTGTCATGTTGAAGCAGGTGAATGACACCCCTCCTAAATTTTATGTGTTTGGTTCTAAGTATATAGCATGAGCGTCAGAATCTTGGCATGGCATTAATAATTTGAATGTGTTTACCATTGTGTGACTATGCATGAATTACACTGCAGTGATGATGTTGTCCCGTGCATTGTGTGGTGAGGTAATGGTGTCGCCCACAAGGTGTACACAATCTAGAACTTTTCTCGTTAGTCGCATCAAGGTTATAAGATAGTTGATTAGGAGATGACTATGTGCCATTGTTCAATAGTATAGTTAGCCTAAATGCATCACCAAATGAGTAAGTATGATTATCCCTGATCTCGAATTTGAGCCGATATTGACCCTTTATCAGGAACCAATTCGCTTCCCGCTTTAATTATATCAACCTGCTTTAGCCCCGGTCCCTCCATGACATTGTGAACTTCAACTCGCTAAAATTGCCTAAGTTGAGGGTGTGGATATTATAGGGTAAAACAACAGAGTATGGAAAAGGATTGAATAACGTGAACAAAAGGGTGGGTGCAAGCAGTGCTTAGATATAAAAGAGAAATAAATTTGTATACTTGATGAAGAATTCATAAAAGAGCATAAAAAGGATTAAAAAGAGAAAGTGAAAAAGAATAGCTCCGGCACTCCGTGGTTTTGAAGGAAAAAGAAATAAAGAAAACAGCGAGAAAGGAGAAAAAATTAAAAGAAGTGTTGCTGAGCCAATGTTAGTGTAATATCAAGGAGGTTGAGTCACTATGTCCATATCTACTATACCCGTGCTCAAGCCTACATTACAAGCTTAAAAGTTCCTATAGTGATACGAATGCAAATTCTATAAACTAAAACTGAGATATAGAACTAAGTGGGAAAGCTTATGGTTTTTTATGCGCACCGTGGTGAATTCTTTGTGAGTGTAAGTGTACTTGACATGTTCCCGTATTATATTGTAGTGATTGAGTGTTGTGTACTTTACTCCGAGTACCAAGATCCTTCCGAAACCTCTAAAACTAAGAGGTGAACCAGGCAATTCCTATCTCGAGATGATGAAAAAGGAACACCATGCAACCAAACTAACTCCGAATGTATAATGTAGCATAACTCTTAGATGAATCAGCTGTTTTAATCGGTAAGAAGTGGCTAATTTGGTCAACCCGTCCATAGTCACCATATAGAGTCATAATGTCCGTGTGTACAAGGAAACTTAGCAGTAAAGTCCATATTAATCTCTTCTCACATCCAAGTAGGAATTCTAATATCCTAAAGCGTACCTCTAGGTCTCCGATGCTCAACCTTCTCGCTTGTTGGCAGTTTTGACACTTAGCCACAAACTGCTCTATGTCCTTCTTCATTCCATTCCACCAATAGACTTCCCTTAGGTCACCGTACATCATGGTGCGCATAACAGATAGAATATCGTGATCCATAACCCTCGCACAACATCCACTCTTAAATCAATAATATTTGGAACTCATTACCGAACTTGCATCGAAGCACACCACTTCCCCCTCGGGGAGAAGGCCTCCACTAATTCGTACCTTCCTTCAACTTTACCAGATAGGATCCCCATCCTGCTCTAGCCTTAACCACAAGGGATTCAATGAATATTCAGGACTGATCAACAATGACCCCACCATCAATCGTCAACACGTTGAACCCTAAACGATCAAGTTTATGAATATCCTTCTCACCAACTCCTTCCTCCCATCTTCACCCTGGGACACACTCTCCATGGACAATCTTACTAAGGGCATCCACCACCATATTTTCCTTTCTGATAATAAAGGACACTCATGTCAAGGTCCTTCAGAAGCTCTAGCCATCTCATTTGTCTCAAATTTAGGTCCTTCTAAGTGAACACATAATGAAAGCTCTTGTGGTCCATGAAGACATTCACATGAACTCCATACAAATGGTGACTCTATAATACCGTAATGTTCCTAAGACTAGACGAGAATTGGAAATGAGTTTCAGTATAAAAATCTACATTTTTGCCTCGTAACGACTCATGGTACTAGTCGTGGTGAGAAGTAACCAACAATGGGAGGAGTCATGGTGGAATTTTGAAGTTGGATGCCTGTATTCATGAGTCACACCTTGAGTCATGGTGTATGGGTATGACCTACGGTTATGAGTCATAGTGAGATGTTGGGTTGCTAGGGTTTTAAAGTACAGATCGTGGTACGACTTGTTATGGTAATTGAGGCGTGATAAGGGTCGTGGGTTTAGAGGCTTTTTAATGGAAAAGTTTTCACAAGTGGTAGCAGGACCTATGGTAGGAAACCATGATTCGCTGGGCTTGTAACTACTAGAATAAATCAAAGAAAGTGAGAGGCCGAGGCTAGTGCCAATGAGCGTGTTACGACCATGGTGACGTGTTACGACTCATTGTAGAGTCTATCATTTGATCCTCAGAACCAAATTCTACTACCGCTGGGCATTAATGGAGGTGACCACGAGTCGTCATTTTATGGTATGACTCATGGTGAGAGTCGTGACAACTTACAATGCTTATTTCAAGGATTTAATTAAAGGTATTTTTGTAAATTAAGTCTTGTGTCCTATGCTATGTTGTTTTAAGCCTTGAAAGAAGTGTATTAAGGTATTTTAACCTATTCTAATTCATTCAACTCCCATGCATTAAATTTTGTGAGCTTTTCCATTGAAGATGAAGCTTAAGCCCTTCAATTTCTTCTCCAATCTCAAGCAACGACAAGTGTAGATTCAATTTACCTAGGTGTGTAGGGCTATGAATAAGAGTTCCTTTCACTATCATGCTAAAAGTTCCTCCTCAATTCCATGAATTTAAGTTCTAGATCAAGTTCATAATCTTATGTAATTTTATTCTAATTTAGGAAATTCTCTATGATTTATTTATGGTTCAAATTCCTCTATGTTTTAAAGCATGTTTTAAGATCTATGGATGATTTTTATAATGTCTTATGATTATAAATTCATGGTTTCATGTTTTTAGAAAATTATGCCCAATTATGCAAGCTTAATGAAAAGTCAAGTTTATGATTCTATTATGATTTTGATTCTCTTAAGCCCTAATTTATGGTTTATGATTTATGATTATATTTTCCGCAAGTACTCTTCTTGAATTTATGAATTTCAAGTACGGTGGTTTTCTCAAGCGTGGTATGTTCTTCATTATTTATACGTTTATGATTTTGGCTAACTCACGTTTACTTGTTTGCGATAAACATGTATTTCGAGTATGATCAAGTATGTTAAGATTTATCTAGCGCATCAACTTCATGTATGATTTCACAATAATTATATGAGCTGTCATGTGCATGTTTTATGGAGTAGTGTCTAGCACCGAGTAGGCCCGGCATTCCGGTAAACTCCGAGGTGTCGAACTATGTGCCATTGTAGGTATATATTCATGGCTAACCTTGATTGGGCCCCTATTAGTGATATAACTCCATTTATGTCCCGTTCCTAGAAAGCTTGGGACAGCTCGCCCACTGGGAAAGGAGATAGGTGATGATCATGTGCTTCTATCACGATGGTGCTCTGGCTTGGACGAGTCCTCCCATTGTTCCCATATGATTTATAATCTTTCATGTTTACGATTCTTTGGCTCAAGTTATGATTTACAAGGTTCCTCTTATGATTACGATCATGACTAGTTTATGATTTAAGGCGTTCCTCTATGTTATGATTATCACTTCATGTGTTGAACTGGCCCTACTCTTATGAACTCTTATGTATTTTATTATTCTAGTTTTACTTACCTTGCATACTTAGTACTTTTAAAGTACCGATAGCATACCTATGCCGAGACAGAGCCATGATAGTGTCCGAGCAACACACTCACTCGCGCCATTAGTCCCGTTGCTTGGGCCCAATCTAGCTAGTGTTGGTGAGTCTCATTCCTTAAGGACATTCACTTAGTTTGTTGTTTTGTTATTATCTACTATGTAATTTTATTTGAGCTGTTGGGGATGCTGTCCCATAAGCTTCCTTCGCTTATGTTAAAGGCTGTGACAATATGACCATCTTTTCTGGGCCTTGACCCTATTTATGATCATTATGTGTGCAAACTTCGCTTATTAATTTAGTTGATCGGGCTTCACGTTTAATTTTATGCTTTTTTAGCCTTTATGTTCACATGGGTCGACTTGGAGCCATTAATGGTTCTAGGTTCCGTGTCTTGGCTCGCATCTATGTTCCTAAGTCATGAAATTCTTGGTATTAGAGCCAGGTTTTGAAGTGTCTCAGTAGTGTTTGAAAGACATATTAAGATGTCTTTTTCATGGTGTGATTTATGCCACACTTATGACGAAGAGGCTAAAAGATCTTTTAGGAAATTTCCATTCTTTCATGATATATGTTGTGCGATTAAGTATTTTTATATCCTTCTAACTCATGCTATATGCGTTGGTAGAATCATGCCTCCTTATTTGAGTTAATGGTAGAAGAAATGACAATGGAAATGGTCATAAAGATGGCAATTGAGATGGACACTAGAAAGCCTCACCAAGACCAAGAAGTCCTTTACCCAAGCAGGTCTCTCATGTTAAGTTTAGGGAAGCTTTTGAAATATTGGTGCAAAAGCTTTGACCGGGGCCAAAGTCAACTAGAAGCGGGAAGTGGGCCTACGCCCTCAAAATGGGAGGGCAAATAGTTGGCTCGAGTTTGGGATTTCCTCAAGATGAATCCCCCTGAGTTCCTTGGGTCAAGAGTTTATGAGGACCCACATGAGTTTTTGGAAGAGATACACAAGATCACCCGTGACAGGGTTGACTGTGAGAAGGGAGTATAGACTTAGACTCCTATCAATCAAGGGGTTTCTTATATTTAGTATCATTAAGTGGAGGGACTAAAGAGAGTAGTGGGCTAGCTTGGAGGTGAGCTAGGAGGAGTTCATGACAACCTTCTAAGATAGATTTCCTCGTAAGTTGAGGGGGAAAATGCCAGAGTTCGGGCTATCTTGAGGAAATGATATGGACTATCCAAGAGTATGCCTTGGAGTTCACCATAGTTCACCACTGCCCAAGTATGCGCCGGAGATAGTTGCATATCGAGAGCCCATATGAACAGTGTTTGTGTATGAGGTGTTAGATTTGGCTGCCAAGGAGTGTAGGACCGCAATGTTGAACAATGATCTTTATTTCTCCCGACAGTGATATACTCCTGCCAGATTGAGGCGATCGTAAGAAGGAGTGGAGAGAGCGCAGGCTAGCATGTGCAACTTGGGTTTTTCCAACAGAGGGCCAAAGGGAAGTAAATCACTGCCACCCCACTAGAGGTCATCACTTCCTGCACCATCATCTGCTCTGTATCCCATCTAGAACTCGGGTGATCAAAGGAACTAGGGTGTTAGGCCTGAGGGGACAGGATCACACCAAAGAGAGAGAACCTTTTCACCGTAGAAATGCTAAGAACCACATAGGAGAGTGTTGAGTTGATCGTATGTTTACTTCTGTGTGTGGAAAACCCGGCACATGGCTAGGAGTGTCCTTTGCTAGAAGGGAATAACAGAGCTTGTGCCGTAGACTACCTCGCCCGCAACACCTCTAGTAGCAATGTACCTTTCTCAATAGGATGCATCAACTAGTGTAGATGGTGGTCGTTGTCAAAATAGATTTTATGCCCCTCTAGCCTGTCAGAGCAGGAGGCCCTCCGTATGTTATCTCTTGTATGCTGTGAGTATTTCATCTTTATGTGTATGCATTATTAGATGTAGGAGTTACTTTATCTTTTGTGACACCTTATGTTTCTATTAGTTTCTAAATTAGTCCAAAATCCTATCAAAGGGCCCTTCTCGCTTGTACTCAGTTGGTGACTCGCTTATAGCTCGACGAGCATACAATATTACCCTATTACAATCTTCCGTGAAAAGTCATCTTAGCTGATCGTGTAGAGTCAGCCATGGCTGATTTTGATGTTATCTTTGTGTGATTGCTGTATGCATATTATGCCTGTTGAATTGTGGAACCCAGATGGTAGAGTTTCGATTTTCGAAAGAGCTAGTCCTAGAATTGAAGGTTAGTTCAAGCTTGTGCCTCGCAGTCACTTTATTTCCTACCTTAAGGCCAAATATAATTTTCAAGGCTGAATGTACCATCTAGTTCAAGGAGGATGCTACATCTCGAGACCCCGACTATTCAAATACCCTATTGTATATGTGAGTATGCAAAGGTCCTCCCCATATGGTCTACTGTAGAGTCCCTCCGAGCGGAGATTAACTTTGGTATCAATCTTTTCGATACCGATGTGCCATGATTTTATGGCGCTTCAATGTTTTAAAATTAAGAAAATATGCTAATCGGTATGTTGATACACATATGAAATTCTGGCCTACTGATGCTGTAGAAAATATGTCCTGACAGTGAAATGAAATTCGGAATGAGGCTAGATTGGCCTAAAGTATGGATTATATGGAAGGTAATAAATAACATATCACTTGATAACCCTTATCAGGTTGTTTAACCAATGAGAAGAAGATTTGAACAGCAATGCCAAGACGCATGAGTTACAAAAAGTATACACACCTGCCTTTGTTCCAAAATGAGTTTAGGAGAGTCGTGAGACTTGGTGAGCTCAATGAAGAAGCTAGCCCGAGACACAACGAAGACTTACTTTGAGTCATTATGAGACTAGAAGACTTGCCGCGAATCAGGTAGGTGCATTCGCCCTCAACACTCGGAAATTTCAAAGCTCGGGGCAATACACCTAACGATTTGTTCATTCATTTGACGCAGTTGTTAGGTGACTTGTTTGTCTAGAAGAATTTGTATATTGAGCACGAGCAATCCTAGTTTTGCCATGACTCGTTAGGATACCCACGAGTCATTATCATCGCCAACCTCGGCATTTTTTTTAATTGGGAAAGGAATGTCTAAGTCTATAAATACTTTATGTAGGTTTATTTTTGCAAACTTATGCATTTTTACGACATTCTACCGTATTTTCGAGAGTTGTTGGTTAACATTAAGGTTCAAGAAACAAGTTTCATAACTCGTCTGAATCTGATTCAAACGACTTTGGAGTAATAACTTAGATTCTTGTTGATTTATTCAAGACGCGTGGTTTCTTCTATGAATTATTGTAAGTTGAAATTATGATTTCCTCTCTAATTTCTAATTGTAATCTTTCAAGCATGAGTAGCTAAACCCAAAACTAGGGTTGTGGGAACCATGATGAATTAACACAGCAAAAATACTTACTCGAATCTTTATTGTGGTTTATGCATGTATTGTTTTTCCTTCAAGCTTTAATTGTTTCTTAAGAATTGAAAATATTAGAATTTTCCTTCTTACTCAATCGATCAAGGGAGTGATGAATGGAGAAATGGATTAACAACTGAGATTTGAGGCTACCAAACCTTATCTAATAATAGCTTCTTGACCTTACGTAACAGCTAATCCGATATTAAGGGTAAGGGTAAATCAAGTATATATCCGCATACAGATAAAAGTTGCATGGTGGTCATCATCTAAATAGGGTACCTACCATCTGTGTAAAGTTAACTTATCGATATTACATTTTATGCACCGGAATGATCACTAGTATAAAATGCCTTGTCTTAAGAATTCATAGACACAATCCTACTAAATCACTTTTGAATGCAATCGAATTTAATTAACGATCTACTCATTTCTCTACAATTTTCTGTTATTTCTTTATACAATTCCACCATAGGAAATAAGTAACCCAATAGTATTAATTAAACGCATTAACTAAGATCCTCACCATATTCCCTGCGGGATTCAAACTCACTCTGATTGGGTCTCTCTTCTATTTTTTATATCGACCGCTTTATATCTCATTGGGCGAGGTGTAATTTGGGACGACATCAAATTTTTGGCACGCGAAATTTCATATCTACTCCACTCATAGAATGGCTCCAAATTGAGCTAAAGTAGGAAGGAAGGCTGAATAATTGAAAGATCTTCTGGGAGTAAGGGATTCATCGATCTAGCAAGTCCCCTTGGGATGCACCAGCTTCTTCTCTTTGTTTTAAAAATAAGATGTCTTCTTCATATGTGTATTGACTACCAATAGTTGAACAAGGTTACAATAAACAAGTATCCCCTCCCTAGAATTGATGACTTGTTTGACCGACTTCGTGAGTGCTAAGGTTTCTCAAAAAGATGTACCCTCGACCGGATATTACTAACTCAAAAGTTAGGAGAATGACATTCCAAAGACATCCCGCAAAGCATCAAGATAGTCACTAATGGAATAGAGTTATGTCTTTAGACTAATGAATGCCCCTACGACTTTTATGGACTTGAGGAATAGGGTGTTCAAATTTATCTCGACATGTTCGAGATCGTCTTCATTAATTATATACTCACATATTCTAAGAGCTTATGGTGAGCATGCCGCTTTCATTTGAGGATTGTGCTGCGTACCTAAGGATCTCTAGCAATTTGCTAAATTCAGCAAGTGTGAGTTTTAGTTTGATTTGATAGACTTCTTGGCCATGTGGTGTTAAGAGATGGTCTCAGATGTGGACTCTCGTGATAGAAGATGTAAAGAATTGGTCAAGACCATGCTTAACTTTAGATATAAAGAGTTTCTTGGGTTTTCCTAGCTATTACAGAGGTTTGTCAAGGATTTTCATCCATTGCAAAGCATCCGCTCACTAAGATGACCCGTAAGAAAGTCAAATTTCACTGCTCTGATGCCCGTGGAGTAGCGTTTTGTGGAGCAAAGACCCAACTCACTTCATCCTCAGTATTGACCCTACCCGAGGATACACGTGATGGATTCGCTCTGCATTCTGATACCTCTATGGTTGGTCTTGGGTGTGTTTTGATACAACATGGTAAGGTCATTTGCCTATGCCTCTAGGTATCTTAAGACTCATAAGAAAAACTACCAGATGCATGATCCGGAATTGGCAACAGTGGTATTCGCATTTAAGGTTTGGAGAAACTATTTGTACAAGGTCCAAGTGGATGTGTTCACAGACCACAAGAGCCTATATGTTTTTACTGTATGATTTGAATTTTCGATAAAGGATATGGTTAGAGCTACTCAAGGATTGGTGACATGAGTGTCCTTTATCATCCAAACAAGGCCAATGTAGTGGCGTATGCCCTTAGTAGGTTGTCCATGGAGAGCATTTATGGAAGATGGAAGGAAAGAACTGGTGGAAGGATGCATGTATTTGCATGGTTAGGCCGGCCGCTCTATCGATAGTGGTGTCATTATTCACGGGTCGTAATCCTCTTTATCGAATCGAGATCAATGCTGTGAAAGATGAGGATCCCCATTTGGTGAAGAAAGCAGCGCCTAACATCGAAGTGTGGAGGTCTTCTCCAAAGGAGTAGATGGGGCGTACTTCATATCGTGTGGTCATTTGTGAGTTTCGATGTTGACGACTTGAGAGAATGGATGCTGCATGAGCCTCATGGATCGCATTATTCTATCCCCTGTGTGCCACCAAGATATATCATGGCATATGGAAGTTTATCGTTGGAATGGCATGAAGAAAGACATAGCTAGGCTCAGGGCTGTCATTCGAATTGTCGCTATGAAAGTGGAGCATCAAAGACTCCGTAGGTGTTCTACAAGACACCGCATCCCTAAGTGGAAGTGCGAAGAAATCAATACGGACTTCATCAGTGTTTGTCTGACACTCGCCGATAGTATGACTCTTTATGGGTGGTGTGCCATGTGTTAACTAAGACATCCCATACTCTAATGCATTAAACTACCCACTCACCCGTGAGGATTTATGCTAAATTGTACATTTTGAGTTAGTTTGGTTGCATGGATTTCTCTTTCCACCATATCGCATAGAGGTACTCAATTTACCTCCCACTTTTTGAGATCAATTTAGAAAGGACTTGGTAGTTAGTTCAAGCTTAGCATAGCTTTCTACACACTGACAAATGGTCAGGCTGAACAGATCATTCAAACTCTTTAGGATATGTTGAGAGAATTTGTGATTGATCAAGGGTAGTTGGGATGATATTTACCTCTATCAAGTTTGCTTATAACAATGTGCTTACCGATGGCTCGTTTAGGCTCTTGGCGAGTGGTGGTGTAGATCACCTGTATTCAATGATTTTAGGTAGGTGAAGTTACAATGGTAGGACCTCGTATTCAGCTCATGAGACTATGGAGAAAGTTCATCTTATAAAGAAAAGGTTTAAAAAAGCTCGGAGTCATCAAAAGTCCTACTCTGATGTGAGGAGGAGAGTTGAGTTTAAAGTTGATGATTGGGTGTTTTTGAAGGTGTCTCCTATGAAGGGAGTGATGATGTAAGGAAAGAAAGAGAAGCATGGTCCCATATATATTGGTCCCTATAGGATTGTGAGACATGTTGGCAAGGTGGCCTATGAGTTGGAGCTACCATTGGAGTTGTCTTCAAAGTTATCCGTTTTCCATGTTCATTGTTAAAGAAGTGCACAGGATCCAACTTGGTTATCCCGAGAGCATAGATATGAGGGATAACCTTATTTTTGAGGAGGTTCCAAATGAAATCCTTAATCATCACGCTCAAGTTGAGGAACAAAAAGTAACTTCGTGAATATCTTACGGAGGAATCACTTTGTCAAGGAGCATGTGAGGTCAAGGTATATAATGCTGATACTCGCATTTATTTCCTTCCGACTAATTCCAACATGAGGTATCAATTTCCTCATTAGTACTCTATTCCGGCCTCATGTCTAGTTCATGTCTCTCCATTCTTTCATGTTAATGCATTTATATGTGATTCATGAATTCGGGCCTAACCATATATATCATTGAGTCGCACTCGCGCCAACTCCCGATGTTCGCACGGGATTATAGTTCCTTTCCGTCCTTTCAAGTATGTTTATTCTAAATTCAAGAACGGATATTTACAAGGGGAGATATTGTAATATCCCTGCTAGTTTATAAGATTAGATGAGAGAATTGAAAATGAGTTCAGTAGAAAATCACATTTTTGCCCTTAATGACTCTCGTATAAGTCATGGGGCGGTAGGGGTGACCTGACCATGACAGGATTCATGGTGGAATTCGAAGTTGATGTCTTGCCCATACCATGAGTCAATGACTCATGGCATGGCAGACTAGTGATCGAGTCGCGGGTGAGACACAAGATCTCCACTATTGGAAAGGACGGATCGTGTATGACTCGCTATGGGAAACAATGAGTCGCGATAAGGGTTGTGGTTTGGAAGTTCGTATGGATAGGTTGTCAGCAAACGGTGTTTGAAAAAGTTGAAGAAGAATTTGGGTTTGATCATAGTGGTGGGCTTACTATTCCTTGTGAGATTGAGACTTTCAAGTTTTTGTTGCTATGTATGGAGAAACATCAAAGATGTCACCCTGTTGATAATCATCACCATGGTTCTGGTAATTTTATTTTTCTCATTTTCATCGGGCTACGTCAAGCCAATTTTTATAAATATTATCGAATAGAAGGGAAGCCTTATTATCTTCAAATATTTTGCATTTTTGAAAGTATCCGATATGAACATTTGTTTGTGCAAAGATGAAGGACGCACGATTTGGCTAGACTTGATGGTCCAAAACTTAACTTTAATATATAAGATAAACTTTAAACTCTTTGGATGTTATCTAAGATCGATCGATTCCATGAAAAATATAGCTACTACTATAGTGAAATGTTATCGTAGATAATATATGATTTTTACGGAGAAGTTTAACTACATTGTGTGAGTGGAGGGGGTGAATCGGCTTTTATTTTTATAATTAATTTTTACTAATTCTTTTCCAAAAGAAAATACCAATTCTATTTACTGATCTTATAATTTGGTTTGTGATGCAGGAATCATGGCCTGATTGTGATTTCACTATATACTAGCCAAGGTATTATTCTCTGACTTGACTGGCCTTTACGATGCTGTCGATACGGTTAAAAATATATTTTTTTAAATTTACATTCTCTTTTTGTGTTAAAATAATTTTCAAAATTGTGTTTATTTATATATTATATTGATTAATTCTTTAAAAAAAATATATAATTAAAGATTTAATAGTTAAAATTGTTTAAGTTAGTTTATAACTTTTTGACTCAATTTTTCAAGTGAAATCTTTTTTCACTTACAAAACTTCTACTCCTATCGTCTAAATTTGAATGACATAGTTTGAATTTCGAAAGTTCAATAAGAAAAAATTTAAGAAACATTTATAAATTAAAATTTAACTTTAAATATTTTAAATAATTAACTCTTTCTGACTTATAATACCTTTTTATAGTTTCTAAACATATAAATTATCTTTTTAAAATCTTAAAGATGGTATGTCCGAATTCAAGCAAAAATAACAAAATTTAACTTTCAAAATTCGAATTATGTCATATAAATTCAAACACAATACCATCTTCTAAACATTCCTTTCAATGTTTTTCAAATATCGCATTTTTTCTGTTCAAACGCCCTATAAATTTTCTGAAAAATATTTTCTTCGTACTCAACGCACCCTAGTGTAATTTAATTTAGTTTAACATAATAAACTTTGATTATTTTTCTTTTTTATGCAGTAAGATCTTCGTGGAAAATTGATCTGGAGTAAACTCTATCATGGTATTATAATAATTAGTGATGGATTAATATTAATTAGGCTTAATTATTTTATGTTTTTTTAATTTATTTTCTCCTGGTGTAACATACAAAGGTATTGTACTTGTATTTGACTATCACTTTATCAATACATATATCTTTTAATATATCTATTCAGCTAATCTCATGCTAGGCATCGAAAGTAATAGAGTCATATTACGTAGCCTTATCATTACCTCACAGGTGTTATATGCTATTTTCAAAACCCTTTCGCTCAAATAACGATATCAAAGAATATGAAAAGAAAATACAAAAGTAAAAAGGATATAACAAATAATAGGGAAAACATTACGTAGCATTTAGAGAACAAGGAGATAGTAAATAATAATCAAATCATATGATAATCGAAGCATGAGAAAATAATAGGTACCAACAAAATCGTAAGACAAAAACAATCAAACCTTTTTATAACAACGCCGTTTGTCCATATTTTTGTTTATCAAGTTACTCGTAGTATAGATAGCAATAGAAATCGTAGGACAAGAAACAATCAAACCTCTTTATAACAACGTGATTTGTCTAGATTTGCTTAATGTTACCAAAGTACCTAAAAATAACAGATAGCAATAGAAATCACGGGCAAGAAATAATCGAACCTCTTTATAATGACGTCGTTCGTATAATTTTTTTATTGTTATCGAAGCACAAAAATAAATAAAATAATAACCGAAATTACGTAACAAGAAATAATCAAATCTCTTTTATAACAACGTCATTTGTCTCAATTTTTTTACTGTTAAAACTGGGTTAGGGTGTTGTATACTCCTTCAATTTACATGGCAATATTTTTTTAATTTCCCTAAAAATAATTAACTTTCTAAATTTAGAAATAATTTGCATTAGTTCTTTTATAATCATATAAATATTATAATATATTTAAAATCACACATTTTTATTTTCTTTATTTATAGCTAATTAGGTTGAGTATGATATGAAGTCATACTGTCCGTAATGACTTATGTCATAGTTCAATTATATTCTAATTTCCTCTTCTTTATTTATAACTTCGAATAAAACAACAATCCGTGACATATAGTAACCCGATTAAAAACATGAATCGACCTCGGTCACGAGTCAGAGACACAGCTAACTAATTTTAAATCCGTTTAATTACCAACAATACATTTTTATCGCCTCTTTTAGATCAAAATTTTCCGTTAAACTTAAACCGCCAATTCCACATCAATATCAAAAAGTGGAGACAAAGAATCTAAAATCATTTCATTTTATTCAAACCTAACAAAATTCAACATTTCAAGTGTATAGATACATTACATTACAAACTCATTCAATATATTTGTTTGTGTGTTAATTAATTTGCAAGTGGGGGTAAAGGGGAATGCTAAATTCCCAACAATTAATAATTAAAGTGTTGTCAATAATCTTGATTGATTCAATTATGGAAGTTGTTATAATTAAGTGGTAACAACACCATAGAGCAAGTTGCACTAATGTGTTCATATTATTACAAAATTTGGATTATTTATGGATATGATTAAGTGACTTCAAAAGGAGTTGATTTAGGTATGTTCGGTACTTAAGAAAATATTTTTCGTTGAGAATAAGTGATTATTTTTTAATTTTTTTAAGTGCTCTCTAGATGTGAATAAAAGCTATTCTTTTAAAAGTATTTGTATTTAATACGCATAAAATTCTATTAGCGAGGTAGGGGTATAGGTGAGGTGGTAGGAATGGAGGTACCATGATATGATCAAGAAATCCGTCCGAGTTAATTTTTTAAGATAAATTATAGCATTCAAATTGTCACTGATAGGTCAATATTTATGTATTAAAACACTCACTCAAAATCGATTTCAGTCAACTATGCGCTGTTCTCATTTACTATTTCAACAATTACTATCTATTCATTAAAACATATCTCGAAGCCTACTCGTCAACTTTCAGCTTTTCCTTTTCCTACTTGAACTATCATCATTTACTTAATTAGGCGTATTTAATACATAGACTAAGGATAATTCTGCTAGAAAAAGAAAATAATTGATAATGTTCTGTAAACTCGTGAATAAATAATAAAGCTAACCGTATTTTTGACATTTACTCATTTTAAAAAAAAGTATGTGAAGTCAATTTTGAAAGTTGAAGTTTAACAATAACAATATATCCGGTGTAAACCATACGATGGGTTTAAAGAGGATAAAATGTACGCAGACCTAATCCCTATTTACGAATATAAAGAGGTTGTTCCAAAAGATCCCCAACTCATATTGAAGTTTAATACAAAGAATACAGAGAAGAAAACTAAATGAAATACGTAATAATAGTACTCCTCTATCTCAATGTACTTGACACGTTTTTCTTTTTAGTCGCCCAAAAAATGATGTATTTTTATTTTGGTAACTAACATTACCATGTTTGGTCCCATTAATTTGGCAAAATGTTCACAAAAGGGCACTCTTCTGTTTAAAAATTTATTTATTTTATGGATAATTTTAAAATATTATAAAATCCTTTCATATTTTCAAATTTCGTATCCATCAAAATACATCACATAAATCAGCCACTTAAAGCATTTCAAATTAAATGTCAAACCAAAGAAAGACTATTGTAACTTTAGGCCCACGAAGTTAGAAAAAAGAAAAAGGAAGTGCCATTGGGCTGCTGGTAACAACTTTAGGCCCACGAAGTTGTCATTCATTTAAATGAAGAAAAGTTTTACCCATCCGCAGAACTTGTGAATACTTATATCAAAGTTATATCCCGTTCGATATAACTTGTGAACGATATAAGTTTTGCCAATCCGACAAAGCTTGTGTAACAAAATTATATCGGGGAACTATTTTTGCACAATTTTCTTTAAAAGTAAGATAAAAAATTAAAACAACAACGCAGAATGGTCCTATATTTGTGCAAAGATCAATTCAATGTAATAGGAAAAAGAAATGTAAAATATCACCTAGATATATTTACCAGTCGGAAAAAAACCCATGGCATATAGGTTTGAATCGAATAGATTTCATTTTGAGCCGAAAAACGTTATCTCGTTGGAAAGGTTCAATACATCCGTCTTTCTTAACATATTTCTTTAAACAAAGACTCCATTTTTTTTCTCTTTCGATGAAAAATCTTCTCAAAACATGAAGTGTGAATCAAATTCGTAAGTTATTCTCTTCCGAATCAGATAGATTCATATCTAAAAGGCGAAATACTCAAATATATTATGTTGTTCAATTTTACCGATAAAGATTGAATTATCATTTAATGTCTGCAATAACTTATAAATTTTAAATTATCGTCTAACGTTATCGTGAAAAGTATTAAAAAAGGATGAATAAACTAGGAAGACAAAACCACACGAGCTACAAGATTGCCTTTTGGTTAGTCAAGGATTTGTGGGCTAAAGATAAGGGGCCCATTAGAAAATTTACTTGGCCCACTTACTCGTGGGCTGTCCTAAAAATATCTCTTACCACAATTAAGTTCTTTTAACAAACAGAAATAGACAATTTTGTTCATTATAATTTTGTAGTACTTTACTATACCAACTACTATATTCAACAATAATTATGATTAATACTCGATAAGGAAAGCCGTTTTTCTCGAACGAATTTTAACGGCGCTAATTTAGATTAGTCTAACTTCGATACGAATATCGAATACCGAATCAACAACAAAAAAATGAAGAGAGAGAGACTAAGGATTAATAATTTAATATCTCATGTCATTATATCTAATTGTGGTACAAAAATTGTTCTTCTTAATTATATAAAAAATGCCAAAAAAGGTCTTATTTCCTTTTTTTTTTTATGCGAAAAATAAACGAGTTTAATTTTATATTAAGGAAATATGTATTCTATGAAATTTTACCATAAGAATGTGTCTTTTTTCGAGTCATCTTTTTTGGCTTACCGATGTTTTGCTTTGCACCGGATCCCGATTCATTTGAATTCACACTTTGTGTAATGCCTATTAAAAAGAAAAGTATCTCATCAACATCTTTATATTCAAATTCAACCCCGTATGTCTAATTAATATTCTTAATTGAGGGTAATTGAGGATCTGCTATCGGGTGATATGTAGCTCAAGTTGACCTACGGTAAATCTTTATCAAAATATTTCAAATATATATAATTTTTTAATTTGATATGTTACATATAACTATAATTTTAAAAAATATTAGGTAAAATTTTTGAGCGGTTATAACTCCTACAGCACTAACTCATTTCGCCTCAAAAGTGAAATTTTGAGCCGATTATTTATTAACTTAACTCATTTTAACTCGTCTAAATTCAATTCAACTGCCTCATTCGACACCTTTATTTCCCATCCATCTCACCGCAATCCTTCGTAACCCCAAATTGAGGCGTTGACTTAATTATTTGTTAAAACTTTTGTGAAACTTAAGGAAGTCAAACGTGCCTGCAAGGAAGACTAATACAATAAAAAAATTGTGGTGTTTGAATTTCTTATTAAGTTTTCTTCAATAGAGGTCTGTCAAATGAATGATTAAATTATATTTTTTTTTTTTTTAAAAAAGAAAATGTTTTTACCATAGTAATTTTTACTACATTAAAAGAATTTAAGTTACGTGGACGTGAAATATGATCATTCTTGTATATAATTTGTGATAGCGGGTTACCTGGACTTACTAAGTTATTGATTGCGTTTATCATGATGATTTGCTTATTTATCTTTAACTACGCGACTCCGCATCATCACCAGATTACCATCATCGACGATCACTTCCATCGCATATGGTTAACCACCTCTACCAATCACCATCCTACCTCCGCACCATCACCAATCATCATCATCATCATCAACGACCATCACTATAAATCACTTTCATCGCATATGATTAACCCTCTACCACCCGACCATCTTACCTCCATATCATCAACAACCATCACCATAAATAACTTTGATCACGTATGATTAATCACCTCTTACCACCCGGCCATTCTATCTCCACACCATCACCAATCATCGTCATCACTATAAATTATAATTTTCATCACGTTTGCTTCATCCGCCTCTATCATCATGACCACCACTAGTTCCGACTCCACTAATCGCACTAATAACTACCTCTAATATCCATCATTATGAATTACTATACCATTAGTATTATTACTATTTCCATTCACCATAATCCTAACCATAACTATTTTTTTGAAGAACAATATTCTTAATAAATATTTTTTTATTCTTATAAACTCGAAATCTCTAATTAAACACGGACGCATTTAACAAGTTGCTTTACGTATAATAGAGTTCTGTTCAATAAGTGTATTGAATTATATTCTTGTCTTCCACTTTCCAAAAAGAAAAAAAAAAATCAATCTCAAATATTTCTATAAAAAGATAATCTAAATATTTTTTTCAAACGTGTAATGAGAGTTTCTTTCTAACAACAAACAAAGGTACAAAACCAAAAATAAAATGTTTGGAAAAAAAATTAATCAAAAAGCATCTCCAACTAATCCAATCATTAGTATAATAAATTATGTATCTATCCTTTTTTTTTTCTTCATTTTTTGGGATAATAACACTTTTAATTCCTCGATTATTAATAAATTTTGTAATATTCGATAGAAATACATTTAACCTTCAATTAATTGATTTTTCTAGCGATATATAGTAGCAGTTTTGGTCTCTCGGTTTATTAATAATTTTGATTTTAGTTCTTGTAATATTCGACAAAGCACATTTAATCTTGAATTAATTGATTCTTCTAGGGATATATAGTAGCAGCTTTGATTTCTCAGTTATTAATAAATTTTGATTTTAATTTAACATATTTAACTTTCACTAATTGAAATATGTATTTTTGATTCCTTTTAAGTACGAAATGTGTTATATTTGAAATATTTATAGAATTATATTATCATAGAATTGGTAATATTGATAAATTGTGAATATTCACAAGTAAATAAATAAATAATATATATTTAATTAATTAAAATACTTAGTCAAATATCATAAACAAAAATGCTATTAAAACTTTCTTCTATATATAATACCATGTGGGGGTTGCAAATAAAATTGGTTAATTAATTAAAGATTTAATAATTTTTTAAAATCTTATATTATTATTTAATATTAATTATTTGAATACATATTTGAATATTTGCATATAATTTTTTGTTAAATATTGATAATTGATAGTTAAAATCAAATACAAATTCAATCGTGAAAATAATCTTTCGTTAAAACTAAAATAAGATTACGCATAATAGCCTCTTACGTGATTCGGTCTTTCCTCAAATTCCGCATAACAAAACTTAATGCATCAAATTACTTTATTCTTTAATTTTATTTTTTAAATTTTTATATATAGCTAGGCCTAATTGGCAAAGGACAAAAGTGTAAAGCTTATAAATTGGAAAAAATAAGTAATTACATAATTCAAAATAAAAAGGTGCACATTTTATTTTGGAATATTTTTTATGGTTATATATAACTTTACACTTCCTCAACCAACAGTAGAAAAAAAAAATTGTTACTTATTAATGATATAATTCTTAAAAATATATTATTAGCTATAAGCTATTTAACGACAGATTAAATACGATATCGAATGGTTAATATAAGTTCTAACTTTTCACTTACTTAGTACTCAATATTGATTATTTCTAATTATTATAGTAAAATTCTACTTGCACTTTTATATTCTACTTACTTTGCTTGGAATGTACATGTTAGAATATAATGGGAGAAAACAATATTTCTTTCATCTCATAACATTCGTGGTCGAATTTATCACTAATCATGTGATTTTATTCTGCTCAAACGTAATTAGATAACTCAATAGTCCTAGCCGTAATTAACGATGGATACTAGTTGTTGTGCGTACGATTCATTCAATGTTGTAGCGAGCGTGTTAATTTCTAAAACTCATGAACTTATAATTATTGGGTCCGCCACTAGTGTTCAAGTAGCAACAAAAAACAGAAATACAACGGACAAATTTATTCATAACTAAACAACAAAATTTGTCGCTGATTCTATTTAACAACGGATGAAGACGACAACAACAACAATCCACCGAAATCCCGTAGCCGAGGCCCAAAGAGGCAGGATGGACATGACAATTTTTTTATTTTCAAAAAAGGTCAACTACGAACAAGTCAACAATAGATTAATGATGAAATCAATGCAATTTTAAATTTTTTTTTTTTTAAAGTGTCTTAGAAGGAAATTTAATAATGAAAATTCATCTAGCTTTTGCAACAAAAAAGTAGAGAGTTAAATCATACTATATAGATCCCAAGTAATATTTACGAGTTGCTATTGGAGATGATAATAGCTAAGTTACATGCTAAGTGGCTAATTAATGTCACTATTCCTTCTTCTTTTTTTTTTTTTTTTTCACTCCGATATTCGCACTCGTATTAAAATCTCGACTAAATCGAACTCGCACCGTAAATTCATTTGTAGAGATTCGAGCCCGACTATCCCACCAACTCGTATGAATGGGTAATATCAATTATTCTCTTTTTTTTTCCTTCCATTTGCATTTCTTCAAGACTATACTCCTGCTCGCCAAATTGGGACGCGCGTACATTACTCCAAATTTTAAAAATTCAATTTAGAGATTCGAACCTGACTATCCCACCACAACTCATATGAATGGGTAATATCAATTATTCTCTTTTTTTCCATTTGGCTTTCCCCAGATTCATACTCAAACTCGACTAAATCTCGTGATCGCGCATACATTCCTCCAAATTTTAAAAACTCATTTCTACAAATTCGAACCTGACTATCCCACCACGACTTATAGGTGATGACTAAAAGTCAATTATTCACCATCATTATATATCTCACAACTTGCAATTCCTTAAGTTATATTTTCCCTTTAATTTGCAATCATCTACAATGTTGTCAGTATAAAAGCACTCTTGTTCTTCAAGTTTAAATTAAAGTGTACACACACACATATAAATATATATATATAGCTTCTATGAAACTCAAACTTACAAAGTGAAAAAAATAATATGTGGTTGAAGAAAATTAATTTTAAAAAAAAAAGAAAGACAGATCATCATCCATTTATGTATCACAAAAAAGTGAGTACAAATAGGAGCCAATTTGTATATATAAACAATGAACGTGGAAGACAAAACATTAAGATTGTGACCCCAAAAAAACAGCTGTAGTACGTTAAATTTAAGGAATCAACGACTCATGATATGTCACATACCGACAGAGACTTTGTATTTAATTTAAATTATTTTCTTAAAAGCTATCAGCTTTAACTTTTGAAAACTTCGAATGTGAAGTGGTTTTCACTTAAATTTTTATATTTGTTTTTAAAAAAATTAATTCAATATGTGCGTATTTAAATTCTGGGGACCCCAGAATTTTGTAACACTTGCTCAAATCGTGACGTTTTCAAATCTTGAATCCGCCTTAGTGATATAAGTTTTACATCAGGCAAATATCTATAGATTGTTTTAGTTTATACCACAAGTTTCAAAAGATTATCTTTCTTTCTTAAATTACGTTCAATTAAAAGCCAGACGCATAAACTACGATGGAGTATGTTTATATATTTTGAAACGATTTAACTTTATAATTTTATTTACTATATACATACCAGATGCATTTATAACTACAATGCATTTTTGCGACTTATTTCAAATGCACAAAGCCTTCAAAATGTTTCGTTTGTCTTAAACTCAATCCAATCAAACACTGTCCCTCGCGTCTCAACACACCATGCATACGACCAAGTGCTGAGCCGAGCAAGATTCTCATTTTTAATCGTAGATTCGTGGATTCGAACTACGCTGAAAACAAATCGAGTCACTTTAGTTTACCCTAATATAAAACTTCTTTCAACGTAAATCTAAACTTAACCAAATCTCAAAATAAATACACATAAATCTAAACTTAATCAAATCTCAAAATGAATACCGATTACGAGAATCTTTCGGTAGAGTAGTGTCAGATGAGACCCCTACACCATGTAGAAAGAGTACTGTCTCTACCACTAATATTTTACAGCTAGATCCTCAAATTTAGCATAATTGCATGTTTTTTTTCCACAAAGGATGAAGTTGTCTACCCACTCTAATTAGTTTTGCTATTTAAGACTTATGATGTTGGTAGTGGAGCAGCTTCGGACCCTCACCCTACTAATTTCTTCAAAAAGAAAACGGCTCGATACGTAGAAAATATTTTTTTTGAAAATAAATTTTTTTTATTTTAATAATAATAAATATAAAGTATTATTTTAAAATAAGTTAAATAATATTCAGATAAATATTATAGAAAGTAAGTGAGAGTGCAATTATAGGATGGGGGCCATGGGAGAGTAGCTTAACTTATTTTTTAGGTTACCACTCATTAGCTTAATTATTATGCATGGGTAATTGTAATGATCTTTTAAATAGAAAATTAATTTTCATTGTTATTAATGTATAAAAATGAAACTTTTTATTAAAAAAATCATAGTAGAAAAGCTAATATGAAGTACTTGTCCTATATAGTAACCAGAAATTATTCTCATGATGTAGATGATCTATATAAGTCGCAAGTTTGAGTCATGGTTTGACCATTGACATTTGAGTTAGAATAAACTACCTATATTGTATTCTTTAAAATACGAATCTTTTGTTTTTCCTAACTTACGTGAACGCGAAATATTTTGCGATCAAATTTTATTCTTTCTTTTTTTCAAAAACAATTCAATATTACAATTATAATAAAAAAAAAACTACTTTAATTATCTTTAATTTCAATTATTAAAAAATAAATGTTATATATAATTAAAAAAAATAAAGTGGACAAAATTGGATTTTACACAAAATTGGATAAGAATAAAATGCATATGGCTAAAGAATGCAACAACATACATTGAAGAAACAATAATTAAGTAGCCATTAGTCTCTTAATTCTCCTTCTATTATGAGATTATCCATTTGAACAATCTGTTAATCCAATTATCAAATCTAGTTTAAAAAAAAGAAGAAGAAGAAGCAAAGAGCTCATTTTGACTACATGATGCACTAAGAGTTTAATCAACTGGACAGTTGTCACGCGTAACCGTTATACATTACGCGAAAAGAAAAAGAAATGAATAATTCAAAATGTATGCATTATATTATATAATCACAAGTATCACGCTCATTCAACCCAATCAAAGGTGAATAAATCCACGAGCTCGTCCAACGACTCAGTTGTGGATCAGCATTTTGAAGCATCCATAGCAAATGTTCAAAGAGAACAACTTCGCATCCAACAGTAACATAGTCCTCCGAATCACCGGTCCTTTCGAAGGTTCCGAAAAGCGGGTGATCGGCTAATATCGGAGTAATCTAGGTACCTACGTCGGGATTCCTACCATAGACGGGTATAAGCCCTTATTGTTGTTGTCGTTGTTGCAGGGAATTGGAATGAATCATCGTCAAGGAAGAATTATTGTGTTGTTGTTGTTGATGCTATTGACAACAGATTAAGTTTGAAAGATTTGGCTTTTTTCTACACTGATTTGATTTTTGTGAGCTTGCCTCCTTTGGTCATGGCTATTTTTTTTTAAAGATAGAAAGAAAGAAAGGAGAAAAAGGGAAGAAAAGAGAGTTTGTGTTTGTTGGGATGAAAGAAGAAGGAAGGTCTATATATAAAGGGAATTTAAAAGACTAGGGGACAACAATATGTAGTAGTAGTACTAGCAACTGGCATTAAATTGCCTATGTGTGGGGTTTTTTCAACTTTTTAATGGACCCGAGTTTAAATTAATCAGATCGATAGGTTTTCGAATATCATATACGAAATAACTGAATTTCTTATGTTCTTATTTATGTAATTATGTTTGATTGTACTGATTTGGAAACTTAATTACAGATGTATCAATGTAGTCTTTTTTACTACGAGTTCACTTGATCCTGAGATATATAAGACATACTAAACCACTATAAATATCATATTTGAACTCATAATTTTAACAGTATAACGAGTTCTGTGCTGATAATCTTAAAAGTCAACGCGTTGATATTAAATTCCGATTCTAAATCGATAAAACTTCAAGGCCTAAAGATGTTTTAAAAGAAAATTTTAATTAATTGCTTTTAACACTTGGGAGGGGCCTTGCTAGTGTTTACAATTGGTGCCAAGTTTTGTGGCAGGAAAATTCAAAACCAGCTGCGGGGCTTTGGACCTTTATGTGACCATTTTTGTAAAGTGGTGGCCATATGAATAATAATAATTCCTCCATTTATTTATTTTTTTACAACGTTATATTATTAATTGAGCATGAAATTTAAAATTTTAAATATATATATAATTTTAAATAAGTCGCTTAAATTTTCATGTCCCAGAATATGTTTTTAAAAAGTAGTTTTAATATTTTCGTATAAAAAAGTGTCATTATTTAATTGAACAGACTTCAAAAGAAGAAAAGATACTTTATAACCAAAATGAATCGAAATTTTATATCTGTTAATATTTTTTTTTTAAACCATAGTTAGTATAGTACTTATTTAAATTATTTTTATTATGATTTGTTTGTATAATTAATTAAAAACTGAATGATTCGTAATAATAACAATAATAATATATTTAGCGAAATCTCATAAAATCTGCACAAAATTTATACGATATTGCTTTCAAGATCGCTTGTCAGCTAAGAAATCAAAATAGAAATAAAAAGAAAAACGGCTGTTAGTTAAATACGACAACGACAAAAAGCAATACAAGAACATACAAATAAGTAGAAATCAATATCATAAACAAAATAATAGTCATGCTTTACGACTCGATATCTATTTTAGAGGAGAATCTTAGTAGCTTAAATATTATTGTATTTTAACGTAATTTTTGGAGGAGTGGGTAATTAAAGCGTTAAAGCCACGTTGCAATTAACGACTTAATTAAATTTTAAAAATTCACTAGGAATTTAATAATCAAGCAAAATCTAATTGCCACATGAATCTAATTCATATTAAAAGCTCAACATTTTATATTTTGTGTTTTTCATTCATATTTTATATTTGTTTTCTTGTAGCTCGAATTAACTAAATTGGATCAAAAGTTTTAATTTGCAATAAAGGTTTATTAAAAACGACTTTATATATCTATAACTCGACCCGAGATCTCTAAGCACGATAAATAAATACTTACCCGCTCGATCATATCGATAGTTAAAAGTATCTTAATCGAAAATCTTCCTCGGAATATTGGTGGTTTGGGGACACGTGTCCACCATCACCTTTTTTGTTTGTTGTGTTAATTGGCTAAAAAATGTTTAAGACTTCGGCTAAACAACCTGTGGTGAGTTGCTTGGCAAGTTTTTCTTGTTTTTTTCCTACCCTAGCTTACCAACCAAAATTAAAGTTGTTATTCTCTCAAGAAGCTATGAAACCATAGAAATATGTGTCCCAATTTTTAATTTTTATTTTATATATGCTGTCATGCTAACTCGCGTTATATCATCAATAGGGAGGGTTGACTATAGGCCATTCGAATAAATGTCCTTATTTGAAATGGTCTTTTTAATTTTTATCATTGAAGTTACTTAATTTAATTTCACCTCTTTGACACTTTTAAGAAAATCCGATAAAAATCTCCTTAATATTAAAAAAACGTAACGCGAAATAAAATTTACAAAAGATATCAAGAACACGCATTATACCCTATAAGACAAATTTAGTTTTATAACATTATACCTTAAGATGTTTTTCAATTAAATATCACTAAGAAAACTTTACATAAATATAAATTCGCGTATAATCTAAGAGAGATTTATACATACATACTGTGATAACTAATGTAAAGCATTATAACACATACATAGTAAATATATTATTGTTATCCATGGATACTAAAAAGAAATTTCACTAAAAATTATGTTGTGTTCGAGTGAGTGAGGTAGAGGGGGGCTAAAATGAACCTTTTTTCTTATATGTAAATTTATTATTTTAAGTCATAAATTTAATCTATTTTAACATTTTAATCTTTTTAATCCCTTTATATAAAATTCCTCGACTTCACCACTGACACTTTATTTGCTCATTTCATTGATCATATTATACAATTTAGGTATGCATAAATAAAAAATAACTAAATTATATCATTTCTAGTTTTGTTTATTGTTGGTATTTATAATCTTAAAAGAGTGATTAATTATGAGTATTATTTTAATTACAGCAAAAGCATTAATTAGTTGAAAGGAATTTACTATAAGGAGCTTTTTGCATGAGGACAAAATAGATTATTTTATTTTCTTTTGGTTGAGGGAATAAATCAACTCTCAGCTTCATTAATTAATTAAATAATCATAGGAATAATTAGCTCCTACTAATTAATTGATTAATCAAATAAATTATAATTGGAACTTGTAAACAAATACTAATTCTTTAATTTATTATGTAAAAGTCATCTAATGTGATACTTCAATTATTGGTAAATTCTAAATTATTCTTCTAATATTAAACAACATTTATATTAATTAATAATATCATGTAAGTTGATTGACATTTGTACTCTTAATCTAGCTATGTAAAAGAGAAAATAAAATAAAAAATAAAAAGGTTACTGCACTTGTGGTACTTCAATTATTGAATTAATTCTAAATTCAGATCGTATTTGACTAAATATATTAAATCTTTAATTAGTTGATTTACATCTTTTAAATCTCTTAATTACTTGTAAATATTCAGAAATTTTAAGAATTATAATCGTTCTACCATTACTTAATTACCATATTTTATATTAAGCTTATCTTGATCGTTACTTCATATTTTTCGACATATATATATATATAGAGAGAAAGAGAGACAGAGACAGAGAGAGAGAGAGGGAGAGGGGTGGGGGTGGGGGGTTGGTTTGAAAATGAAATCAAAGTTGTTGTTGGATAAGAACTAAAAGAAGTGATGAATACTTGCAGGTGATAGGGTTTTTTGTTTTTTCTCCCATTCGATATTCATAGATTCGTATTTGGAGTACGAATAATCGAATTTGCGTTGAGGTGCCCACTCGGAAATACCACTCCCTGTAAAGAAAAATTATATCCAGAGGTCACAATCAAAATCTCTAATCGCTTTAAACAACTTCATTCACTTTTTACGACATCTTCGTAAAATATAACACCATTTTCAAGATCGACTCTTTGTTTTATATAAGGTTACTTTTGATAGAGTAAAGTATTAATTTCACTAATATTTATGTTTTGTTTATCCTCACTTAATGGAGATTTTGAACATTTTCTTAATTTTTAATAAAAGGTTTAATAACACATTTGGTGATCCATTTATTATTAGTAAATTCTAATTTTAACCTTGTGATATTTGATTAAATATATTTAATTTTTAATACGATAAATATATATTGTTGATCTATTTGTTTATGAATATTTATAAATTAAATTTCAGAATTATTAGCCATTTTATCATAAAATTATTCTTATGTTATGTTAAGTTTGTATTATTACTTCATATTTGAGCATAATATATTTCAAATAGTTCAATTATACAACATATATATTTTCTATGTAAACGAACCAAAAGCACACATTTTAATTAGTTGAAGGTTAAATGTGTTGATTCATATATCACAAGGGCCAAACTCAAATTTATCGATAATTGATAAACCAAAAATGCTATTCTCACTAAGTAAAAAAATCAGTTCGACGTACTAAGCTGCCCTTCGCTACACGCAACACCGTAGGGGCCAACCACATCGAGTCTTATATGCAAGAGATTATTTTACGCTTAAATTTTTGACGCATCAATAATTTTTACTCATACATCAAGGCTCTCTTTCTTCTACAAAAATATTTCATATGTTTAACATTCTCTTTAGGTATATATATTATATACACTTCCTTAGTTTTATTTATATATATTTAAAATTATATACTTCCTTCAGAAAGGATCGGATCATATTAGTAGTAATTCATGAGACTTAAAATTTTACGTTTCAATGTGCATTACTAGTGTGTCCGATCCCACCATCAATTTATAATTTATATACTTCTTCGTAAAAGAATCTGATCACACTAATAGTAATTCATGAGATCTCGAATTCTCACGTTTCAATGTACAAATCTGACTCCACCATCAACTCTAACTGAGAAGTTGAGTCACTTTTTTCTTTCTAGAAATAGAATGATATAGTCTTTTCATCTATATCTTAATATATATATATATATATATATATATATATATATATATATATATATATATATATGATCGATCATTCTATTAATATGTTAATTCGCTATTTAAAGATCTCGCTTTGAGTTCTCGGTATGAAATTTTTTTAAATAAAAACGCTACCTCCGAACGGATCCTATCCAAAGATGCATTCTTGAGCTACATTTTCAATACAGATATCAATACCGAATAAAAAATAAATAATAATAATTTACTATGATCTTCCACCGTTTATGTCATCTCCATGTTTCTCGTAGAAAACGACTCGATAAAAGAGCAGAAGTGCTGATCCCCTTCTATCAACTTATATATATATATATATATATATATATATATATATATATATATATATATATATTATATGGGGTTTTCCTTGGTCAAGATTCTCAAGCTTTGAAAATGACAGACACATGGCAATCCATGAGCAACACATGATTCACAATTTTAGAGACATTCTTTTTACGTCAAATCTACACTTATATATATGGCAAAAAATTTGTACTCATTCAATGACCTTGTATCCCCAACTCCATGTACAAACACATATCCAATGAATAAGCTACGGCTCATCCGAATTTATAATTATCGATTTAAATTATATATATAAGAGTTATAATATCGTGAAGTCATATAGAATTATGCTGTTATTATAATGAAATGCTATTTTTGGGAATGCAAAATTTGAGATTTTCTCATTAGAATGAATTGGCCGTATATCTATCAATCAATAATTGATATATTTTTAATGATAGTAATTGACTTATTTGGTTGCTAGTTGAGTAACGTAGGTATAATGTAGTAAAAGACAGTTATGCGGATTAGTTACGTATAGTTTAATTTTTCATGTATTAGTTATTTCATCTATATATCCCCGTGTAAAATAATACTCCGTCCGCTCCTCAATTTATTTGTATTGTTTTTTTCTTTTTAGTCCATTTAAAAAGAATGTTTCTTTTTTCTTTTTAAGATTTTCACGCGCTGACATGCGAACATCACAAAGATTAAAGACACTCATATTCTACGCATTCTTAAATTTTTAATTACAAGCGTTTAAATATCGTGCGAATAAGTATTTACCGGATTTAATTTGGTTTGAGGTACAATGAATGGGCCAATGACCCAAATCCAATTGATCGTCTATATAGGCCCAATGGGGTGATTTTCAGTAAGATTGATGTTGTAAGAGGAAAAGCTATCCAGAACTAGAATTGTTTGGGCCAGGCCCAATGGATGGCTCAATATTCCAAATTCAATTCATCTTTTCTACTCTATCTCGTCTCATTTTATATGAATTGTTTGATGCAAGTGACACGTAATTTAAGCATTTAAAGAAAGACTTTTAAATTTATGATAGTGAAATGTTCAGAATATTTTTGTTTGTTATTAATACTAAATTAAAATTTTAAAACTAAATAGTTTAAGATTTCACTCGCTTGTGCTTAAAAATATTCAAATTGACGATTTCAAACTGAGTAAAGAAAGGAGGTGGCAATAGGTTGACAACAAGCAAAAAGCTAGTCAATTCATGAAGAATCTCATAATACATATAAGGTTATTGGACAGAGACGAGTTCAAATAAAGGACAGAATCAAGGAGGTTTCATACAAGATACTTCACTGACGTGATTGAGAACGCCCACATCGCTGATTTCAAACTCGAATAAAGGCCGAGAATTGCAATGTTAACAACAAGCGTAGTTAGTCAATTCATAAAGAACCTATAATATAATATAAGGATATTGAAATGTGGGGGTTCAGATAAAGCGGCATAACCAATGAGAGTTCATGAAGCGTGACTTCACTCGATTGAAATTGAGAATGTCTACATTCACATTGCAGATTAAACCCGAATAAAGGACGAAGGTCGAAAAATATTAACAGCAACCATAAAATTAGTCAATTCACGATGGGTACTACAATAAATATAAGAATATTAAAATGCGGCATTCGTATAAAAGCGATAACAGACTTCACTGGCCGAAATCGGTATTCAAATTGTGAATTTCAAACTCAAACGAAGGACGAGGGTTGCAACAAGTCGACAACAAACGAAAGTTAGTCAATTCATGATGAATACTCACAATAAATATAAAATTATTGACTCGAGACGGGTTCGATAGCCACGTAACCAATGAGAGTTCATATAGCGTTTTACTATCTTGGGATTGGAGGAAATACTTGTACCCCTGTGAACCAACCCCCTAAAGCGAAATAGGCGCAAGGAAAGAGCAATAGACCGGACCAGCCTACAAAAACGAAAGGGTCCCTCCGTAACCAGTCATCCACAATATCAAATAAATCATTTTCGTCTATCTCTGGGCTATTGTTTCTATTAATCTTTTTAGGTTCTACTTATGAGGCATCAGATGTATATTCTGCAATACCAAATGAAAGAAGGTTAAGTTCACATGTTCACATATTGTGTCAGCATTCATTTGTTTGTATCTTAGTTATATCAAATGTTTTAACATTATTTTGTCTGAAAAAAGTTGTAAAATTTAATGTTACATTTTGCATGCAAGAATTTATTGCTAAAGCCTTCTGATGTGTTGAAAATGATCTTTCAGAAATCTCTGTTCTGTACTTTGAAAATGCAAAACTCTGTTCAGACCTCTTTTTTTTTTTCTCATTTAATCACAGAAAGAAATAATGGTTTCAATGAGCTCGTGAGGAGAGGATTGTCCAAGTTCATATAAGAAGATCACTAGTCGGTTTTTAAGTTAATATGGGATTCTAACTCACTCTGACGCCCTCCGCACGCCTAGCTTGCCGACTGGAGCTCATGAGGAGAAGATTTTCCAACCAATGTGAGAATCGAACCTACTCTGACACAGCACGTCCAAAGAATAGCCTATTCCTCTGTCTCTCATATGGATTTTATAATTATAGGAATTAGTTCTCTAACCGATACGGGACTTAATGGAGCCCTTTTACAAATAATCTCTCGTGGATTTATTGGTGCTGCACTTTTTTTCTTGGCGGGAACGACTTATGATAGAATCCGCCGGAAGTTAAAAGCAATTCTTCTTTCTTCTTTCTCGAAAACCTGATGTGAGGGGGCCCATTGGGATGTCCATAATTGAAGCATTTTTCTTCATCGACTAGGTGGCCGATGTCTTTGATGCTTTGGTTTTCGCAGGAAAGGGTAAGGGTTCCAAACTTAGCATGTGAGCTTTGACGAAGACTTGCATCACTGTTCGTTTCCTCATGGCTCGATTGCTCATCGCCAACTGAAGCATGAACAACATAACTTGAGGGCTTAAACAAAGACAGGCCTGACTCCTAATGCCATGTAAGATATGACCCTTGAGCCTAAAAAATTACCCAGTTCATTGTAAGAACAAATGTAGCACTCTGACCCACCCTAACAAATCCAACAATATATTCTCTTCTAGGAAATATATGCAAACTAAAATGTGAGACTTTAACATTATAACAACAATATATTCTTGCTGCTTGGACTGTTATTTTCCGCTTGAGCCAAGGACCTATCGGAAACAGTCTCGCCAGCTCCATTTAAGGCTGTTAAAAAGATTTGTCATTGATTGTTTAAATGATCTTTGCTAGATAGCATGGGAATTTCATCATTCTGCAATGTTATGGTTCTGTTTTGTGACTATTAGTGAATGATAATTTCTCATAGAAAATGACAATAGGTAAACCAAAATAATGTTGTTGAAACTTGAAGTAAAGATAAAATTACACTATCATAAAAAAAGAAAAAGTTTATTCATACTAACAGCTCAAATTCTCCAACCAATATTTTTATTCATACTAACAGCTCAAATTCTCCAACCAATATTGGCAGGACAATGTAAGACAAAACAGAAGAAAAAAATGAAGCTGGGAGGGGGTAGGGTGGGGTGGGGGGGTGGGGAAGTTGGCATACAAATGAGAAAAGAAACACTAGACAGAAACTAAGAACAGAAGCCTCTTCTTGACAAAGAAGATCTTTTATTCAGCCAACCAGGCACACCTTCATTCACTCAGCAGCCAATGGAACAGCTTCAGCCTAAAAGGAAAACCAAGAAAAAGATTCATTAGCAGATTCAAGAGAATGTAATTGTGTTGTAAACACTAGGAGGAGTGTGCGGGATGAAGAGGAGCTCACCATCTTACGGTACTTGAGAGCGTAAAACATTTCAAGATAACGACGGATTTCTAGACGATCAAGCTTAGAAACATGTTTCCAGAACCCATAAACAGCAGCCAATGTCAATAGCCTCTCTGAGTAGATTTGCCATGTGTACCTGTATATTAGTAGAGAAGCGATAAACTATCAATTATGTCTCAACTCCCGAGTTAATCTCAATGGCTAGTGTCAAGAAAGAGTTACTTACTTCTCTTGGATACGCTTCAGGCCACCCGTCGAAATGGCTTCCCAGTGTGAAGGGTCTGTCTTACATTTCTCAAAGAAATCAGCTAGCAGATCAGCAGCTTGCTCACCGTGATATGGATCAATGTGGAAGCCGGACTTCCCATGAACGATGATCTCAGCTGGACCACCATGATTGGTTGCAAATGTAGGCAAACCACAGGTCATGGCCTCAACAACGGTCAGACCAAACGCCTCGTAGAATGCAGGCTGCACGAAAGCTCCCTTAGTGTCAGCAATGTATCGGTAGAGTTCACCATTCCTCACTCGGTTCATCTGGGAAGAAATCCATCTGAATTGGCCATTCAAATTGTGAGTCTTTATCAGCTCATACATCTTCTTCATCTCTGCCTGCTCTTCCAAATCTTTGGATTCTTTCCTTCGGTCTCCACCGACTACAACTAGGTTAACCAACCCCCTTAGCCGTGGATTCTTGGCGTACCACTCAACAAGTCCGGTTAAATTCTTCACACGATCCAATCTTGCCATCGTGAATAAGATTGGCTTATTCCTGTCCTTGAGCACACACCTGCCAAATGCACAACCTGTTTAGCACAAGCTCCTCTACCACGGGCGGATCAAAACGTTACTATACCCAGTACTTTCAAGGCGGAGCATAAATTTATGTATAAAAATTCACTCATATTGCAAGAAATAGTCAATATGATCCCACAACTTTAAGAATGTAATAATGCTAATAACCTTAAAGGAATTAAAACCGTAAAGTTTAAATCCTGGATCAGCCTCTATCGTCTAAATAAAGTAACACAGACCTGTACCACTAAATGTAGAAACTTACAGGTGTTCGTCATTCTCAACATCACTATACAGCAGCTCATCGATTTCAGGGTGAAGTGCTGTGAGTCTCTTTTCTGTTTCAGAGTACGGGTAGTAGAGGTTCATATCAGCTCCAGGTGAGACAATGTTGAATTTGGGGTCGAACACATCAATGCCGTGAACAACTCTATACAATCCAGGCATTGTGAATGCCATATGGCTCTCATACTGTCCCACGGTGTCCTTGCTGGAGAAATCAATTAAGCATTTAGGATTAAGCACAGGGGAAAAAGAATATAAAGCTATTTCAACGAAAGCGTATTAATGTTTATACCTTCCTGCTATCTCCTGGAAGGTGCTTGTGATGATGAAATCAGTGTGATTCATTGCAATAAGATCAGCTGTAAACTGGGACGAGAAATGGTATTTTTCGTCAAATTTTTTCCAGTAGATGTCGGAATCAGGATACTTCGTTTTTTCCAATGCATGAGCTATGGTGCACTGCAGAAGGCAAATAACACAGTGAAAAAGAAAACTCTTTTAGTACTCTTAGCTTTGAACTAATGGAAATGCAGTCAGATATATAAGAGGTGAAAAAACGAGGTGAAAAAACGCTAAAGACCTGCGTTACGCCTAACTTGTGAGCTAGCAAAGAAGCAGCAAGGTTGCCCTCACTGTAGTTGCCAATTATCAAATCTGGCTTGGCCTGCAGTTCTGCAGAAATTTCTTTTGCAACATCCTGAAGTATGGAAAACCAAAGTGTTAATAATTAGCAAACTGTTCGAAATACATATCGGAAGATACACAAATGCAATGTAGCTTTTGTCACCTCAATGAAAGTCTCCATGTATGGCCACACTTCAAAGCGAGAGATCCATTTGCGAACCATGCCTTTCTCAGTCCTAAAGGGGACCCTAAGAATATGTGAATGTTCTGTTCCATACACCTTCTCAAGACGCTGACCACAAGTGGTTCCAACTGCATCGGGCAGCAGACGAGTAACCTGGGAATAACAGGATGATCAGTTGTTAACAAGAAGAGAAAATTATGTATAATCCTCAGTATATACAAGTACAGGGAACACTAACAATAAGAATACGCGGTATTATATCAAGTCCTTGCTCCTTTATGCGCTTAAGCATTTCACGCTCCAAGGCGGGAACTTGATCTAATATGTAGACAACCTGCACATGAAGGGTGAAGGACCTTAGCATTTATGGAAACGAGCATATTAGAAATGCAGTTAGCAACAATGATTAACGATTTAGGTAATGCACCTGGCCACCAGTGTCGGGATAACCCAAGACATTTTCTTGGGCAAAATATCCGTGAGGGGAAAGGATAACCACATTGAAGACCATAGGAATTCTCCCCAAGAACTTCTCAAGAGTACAGGAGTCAGGAGCCTCGAGGAGATCAAGAAGCATGCATACCATCTCTAGCACACGCGCCGCTGTGTCCCCCCATCCCTTCTCCAATCCGATTTCTTGGAACTTGTGTTCGAATTCGGAATATGGAGTTTCCGGGGGAAGCATAATGAGGTATTCCTCCGCCTTCCTTAGGACATTTTGAAGAGTATTTGAATTCTGTATTCTGTCATTCAGCATCATTGTCTGTGTACAGGAAATCATACATCTATCCTTTAGAACATATTCATCAGTCATCCGGTACACGATTCAGTTTCTAGTGACTACAGGGGCGGATCTAGAAAGCACTCAGTTAACGTGAAACAGATTATTTTTTGCTCGGATCTTGTATTTGTACTTAGAAATTCATTAAATATCTATAAATATTTAACGGCGAAGCCAATTATTAGTGTGATCATTGCAGGAACAGATAAACTTCAAATTTTGGATCCACCTCTGAGTGACTATCCTAATAGGTAAAGTGATATGCACAAATTAGACCTATCAATGAATGGGACCAACAAGTTACCTTGCCCTTATAATGGTGAGCACGAAGAAATTCAAGAAGCGGGGTCATGCTTTCCTTGTCATGGAACATTTTTGCAGAGAGGTGCCTATTGAGGAATTCAACTCCATTTCCAATAGATTTGGTGAGGGTTGGTTTAGGAAAGGATGCAGTGAAAGGCTCGAAATCCAACTCGAGAACGAAATTTCCATTGGAGCTGCATCAGGGAAAAACAAACACTTAATATTGAAGAAATGAATTCATAGCCTATTCTTGTAACACATAAAAGGCTAAAACTTACGCTCCATCAACAAGTTCTTCCTTGAAAAGCAAATACTCAGGGACAGACAGCTCCTCGACAACTAGCGCATTGACATTCACACGGACATATTCCCAGACACCAGGCCTCAAACGAATGGCAAGTGCAACCCAAGGCGGGAGAACAATCGCTTCCTAGTATGACATATCATAGTAGTATTCATACATAAACTCAAAACGATACAAATATGAGCTTTTGAATGACACATATAGACAACTAAATTACCTGAGTGGATTTCAGGAGTTCTTCAAACGCATGTTCATTCAGTTTGTTTTTGTCATCTTGGCGAATTGCATCAAACTCAGCCAAAAGCTGGTGAGGTTTCAAGATCCCTTTTCCGTGGCTTTCGATCCTGTAATCCCGAAACCAGTATAAATAATCTTTATTCCTTTTTCAGCAATGATCTAATGGTCTAGGCTTTAGAGTTAGCGATAGCTCCAACTAAATCCTTTTTTTTAGTAACTGTAGTGTCTAGGTCAGCTTGCATGCGCTAGACTATTCTACCGTAGCTACCACCTCACATCAACACAGATATCGAGAAACTCTACTCACCAACACACTGAGGCATGTGAAAACAGATCACCTAGCATTTTTTTCACACACCAACTAAATTTCTTTCCTAGGAAACAAGAACATTGCTTAGGCTAATACCTGGAAAGAAACAACAGTATCTCATTGCGGTGAGCAGCTAAAGTTGCATCAACACGTTCACGAAGACTGTGAACACGAGTCAGAACACGTTCAGCCATTGCAGTTGATTCAGCAGATGGGAGATCCTAAGATAAATTTCAACTGTAAACAACCAAAACATACACTAGTGCAGTTAGTAGAAGAGGCACACCTCATCTTTATCCAAAATACCAAACAAAATTTTATATAGTTCCACATTAGTACTACCACCGAAACAATGAAAATGACATAATAAAAAAGACACTGAATCACCAAAAAAACTTCAACATCTATAATGTCACCACTCTAAATTTTCAAACCTTTCACCTAATATAGATAGGGACGGATCCTCCAACAACAACAACAATACCCACACGAAATGAGATCTGGGAAGAGCAGAGCGTAAGGTGTACACTCTACTCTTCCCATATTAATAAACCTTCGGCTTAAGGAAAAACAATTAAAAGCAGTAAAGGAGCCATGGCAAAATAATATAGAAAGCATGACAAAACATTCAGAACAGTAACGGCAACAAAATAATACAATAAACCATATACAAAAAACAATAAATAGAAACTAACTACTTCCACAACACTCTATTACCTACCAACGGGCGGAGCCACGATGGTAATACTAGTTATTTATTTTAATACATACAAATAATTTTTTTGATGATCCGAAACTCATAAACTAAAAATTCTGGGGAGGTGTAGTACTATGATCTATAGTAATAAAACCAAAACCAACCGACATGATGACATTAATTAAGTCGTACTCAAATACATTTGTGGCAAAAGCACAATGCTATGCGTTACAACCAAGATTGCTTACTAACTACAAAAAATATTACTCAATGAAGACCCCACAAAAAGAATCTACAAGTGATCTTTCTGCAATCTTGATTAAAACATCAAACCTAGTAAAATCAAATAAAAATAAACAGAAACAACTAAATTAAAAAAAAAAACAAGATCTTTAGAAAAACCCCATCAGGTAAGTTTATCAGTAGAAAATAGCAAATGTACTAGGAAAAAGAAAACAAGAATTGGTGACTAAAGCAAACAGGACTTCAGCTATGTGATGAAGATGGATTTGTCTTAAATGGGGTGCTTTTTAACTAAGAATTTGACACCAACAAACAGGACAAAAATGAAAAAAGAGAACAGAACAGAACAAGAACATTTTTGAGGATGAAGGGAAAAAGAAAGCTGGAGACAAAAACTATGTGAAGCAAGACCTCAAAAAATGCCATCTATATACACCTCTTGGGGGTGATCAAGAACAGAACTTTTTTAAGAAAGATCACTTCTAGTTTGTTCTTGATCACTTTCAAGTTCTAAAAAAGTTGGAATCTTTAGCTAAAAGATCAAAAGATTACTTTTTTTTATCTGGGGTTTTTTGAAGGAATGATAAAAAAACAGATTTTTCTATCAAGAAATCTCCTCTTCTTACAGAGCTAAAAAAAAAAAAGAATTGGTAGAAAATTGAGGATGTCTTTTCTGGGGTTTTTAGTACAAGTAAAACTCAACTGGAAATGGAAATTTTTGTAAGAAAAATCAAAGATCTTTACACCCTTTAAAGATGAGATCAACATTTATTAGCAAGATCAAGACTTGGAACTAATTTTGCATGAGGGAATTAGCAAAGAAAAGATAAAAAATAAAAAAAAAGATTGTAGCTTTACCTTTGAGGGGAGAGAATGAGAATACCAAAATGGGGAAAAATGCAAAAGAGAAGAGAAAAATGAAACTAATTAATCAGAGAAATGGAAATGAGTGTAGCAAATGAAAAGAGTTTTGCTTGTGAATGGTGAAGAAAGCAAAGCTAGAGTACCCCTTTTTATATGCAAAAAAGTGGAGATCGTAGCAACTAGCAAGTGTAATTAGGTGAAGGATTTGATTTAATTAATCAGAAAACAATATGCTATGATAGCTTCTGGTTTTTAGTGAATAAGAATATTGAATAGGTTTATTACGTGTTGTTTCATAATATATCTGTTGTATCGTATAACGTATTATATTATGTCGACGAATATAATACTTAGATAAAATGTATTATTTTTTTATTATTATGTAAAATAGGACATCAATAATTTAAAAGATAAAACCTATCAGTAAAGTTGAATATGAAATAGAGTTCTCATACAACAAAATGAAAAGGAAAACAAGGTAAGAAATACCTCAACCTAAATTGATCTGGTACATAAAATAAAATTATTTATTACTACGTAACAATATTTAATAATATGATATAATAAAATTTAAATATCAATTAAATTAATAGTACGATACGATACGATACTATGGTTAACAACCATTCAAAGAAGNCAAAGAAGAAGGTGTGTAATAGTCAATGACTGGTCAACTTTTTTTTTTTTTTTTTTTTTGAAATAGAGAAACACTATTTGGTACTCTATGGTAAGAAATCTGAATATGTGGGTCAAAAGTCAAAACAAACAAAATTTAGAACTAGGCTTATTTTATCGAGTTTTTGAAAAGTCAAAAATATTTATTTATTTTTTAAATAAAATATTTGGTCAACTTATTTTTATTTTTTTAAAAAAAATAATTCCTTTAAATAATAATAACATAAGTTGCCATTTAGATGCTGAAAAAAAAAAAATTCTCTATAAGTACTTTTTGAAATCTTAATTCAACATAAATTGCTATTCAATAAGAATATTTTTCAAACTAATTAATCAAATATAAATTGCTATTGTTCAAAAGTTTTTTTTTAATTTTTTTTTAAAAACACTTCATAACTTCAATAAAATAATTAAAGTGTGTAAATTGATCCGAATACTATTATCAAAACAAAAATAAAAAGAGGGAACACAAACAAATAAAGTTAATATGTCTTACTCTAAAGTGAGACTTTGATTTATAC
>JACEIK010001322.1:108595-120211 GCA_018107945.1 Datura stramonium
CTTGAACCCCCTATAATTGGAAGAAAAATGTAGGGGTGAGAATTGAAATTGGAGATTGTTTTTGTCTTTTGTCTTACTTTTCTATTTTTGAAAAGTTTTGCTTTTTTGTTTATTTCTGTAATTTTGGAGTTCGCTGAAAGTTTATCTTCCTGGTCTATGTTTAAAGTTTGGATTTTTTCTTGGGGGAGTTTGATCTGGAAAATGATGATGTTTTGTTCTACTTGGAATTGAACCCCCTATAATTGGAAGAAAAAAGTATTGGTGAAAGTTGAAATTGGAGTTTTTTTTCTCCTTCATCTTATTAGTTCTGTTTTTGACTAGTTTAGCCTTTTTTTTTTCTTCTGTATTTTGGAGTTCACTGAAAGTTTATCTTCCTGGTTAATGTTTAAAGTTCGAAAATTTTTTCGCTTGGGGAAGTTTGAGTTGGTGACGTTTTTTCCTACTTGGAAATAGAACCCCCATATTTGGAAGAAAAATGTAGGGGGTGAAAGTTGAAAACTTGGAATTAGAGTTTTTCTTTCCTCTTTTTCTTATTAGTTAATGGAAAATTTACTTATCTTCTGGGCACCGTCCAATTCATTTTTAGTTCTTTTTACCTTTATGATTACTCTTCTGAATGCAATTGAAGAAAATCTGTTCATTGATTTCTCATTTCCATTTCTAGCGATTTAGCTAATTCCAAGGCATTAATGAACTGAAAGTCAAGTGAATTTTTTTTCTAGACAGTCTGTTTTACAAATTGTGTCAATAAAGCTTATTCTTGAAAGTGATCTTTGTGTAGTTATTATTCCTTATTCAATTTGTTAATTGTGTTCCTACGTGTTAATGGGAGAAGAAGAGGTAACAATATGATTATAAGATGAGGATTATTCCCTGTGTGATAGCTTTTCTTCCTCATTTGGAGATAATTGCAGCCTACCTCTAGTATGCTTATCATCACATTAGGTTGATTTATCAAAGAAAGTGAGAGCGGGTTATACATACAAAGAGGAAACAGGGATACTCAGTTTCACAAGCGTTTGACCCTGTCAGTATACTTGGAAGAATTGGGTTTTGATGAACCTAACCTTTTCCATTTTCATGTTTCGCAGGGCTGTGGAGGTGTGGTTTGATTTTAGAGATTCTCATGCAAAAGAAATAAGTCGGATTGAAGCTTTTGTGCCGTAGCTGCTTTATCTGAAAAAATGTTGGAGGCTCCAAAATTTGTTGGACTTACGGACTTAAATCAAAACCTGTCACAAAATTTTTACCATAAGCTTGGTGAGGGGTCAAACATGTCAATTGAAAGTTATGGGAGCTTGCAGATGAGCAATGGTGGAGGTTCTGTTGCAATGTTGATGGATAACAGCAGTGTTGGATCAAATGATTCTCACACTCATATTTTAAACCACCCGGTGAATCACGTCCACAATAACTATTCTGTTGCTGCTAGCGTAAACCGGGGGAGAGTTTCTAATGGGTTGAGCAATGATGCCCTTGCTCAAGCCTTGATTGATCCTCGATTCCCCACCATTGGGCTCGAGAGTTATGATGAGTGGACAATTGACTTGAGGAGGCTTACCATGGGACAAGCTTTTGCTCAAGGAGCTTTTGGGAAACTCTATAAGGGAACTTATAATGGAGAAGATGTTGCAATCAAGCTTCTGGAGAGGCCAGAACATGATCTTGAGAGGGCTCACTTTATGGAGCAGCAGTTTCAGCAGGAGGTCATGATGTTGGCAAATTTGAAGCATCCAAATATAGTACGATTTGTTGGTGCATGCCGTAAACCCATGGTGTGGTGTATTGTGACTGAATATGCTAAAGGGGGATCAGTGCGTCAGTTCCTCATGAGGCGGCACAACCGAGCTGTGCCATTGAAGTTAGCTGTTAAGCAGGCCTTGCATGTGGCAAGGGGGATGGAGTATGTGCATGGACTGAATCTGATTCACCGTGATCTGAAATCTGACAATCTACTGATTGCTGCTGACAAGACAATCAAGATTGCAGACTTTGGTGTTGCTCGTATTGAGGTGCAAACTGAAGGAATGACACCAGAAACTGGAACTTACCGCTGGATGGCTCCGTAAGCATCTAGACTCTTTAGAAGCCTTGTTAAATCTGGTGTCTTGATCCAGTTTGGGCTTATGTTTGCATTACTTCTGTATTTTATTCTTTTTACAATTGCTTTGATATGCGTTACTTGAGCCAAGCGTCTTTTGGAAACAGCCGCTCTACCTCCCCGAGGTAAGTCCTCCTACGGGATGGGATTACACAGGGTATGTTGTTGTTGTATTTTCATTATTTTGGTTTTATTAGTTACAATGCTTTTTATATTTGTGCATGCGAGAGACTAGTCTTTTATTCTCGTTCCAGCATGATATTTTAGAAATTTTGTATCATGTTGGATCCCTTTTTGGAAGGAAAAAAAATAGAACTGAAGTGAAAAGCATGGAGGTTGATGGGTTCAAGACCTGTATATCCTTTTGATGGGACCTCACTGATTTTGATTATATTTTCTATTGTATATGTGCTGTTGCTAAGAGGGAGAAATTGTTTCTTCCAGTTAGCCTTTTAACTTAGTTATGTGCCTGTTAGTGAAGGTTGAAGAGTTGATCAACTTTTTTTTTTCTCTTTCAATTTCTTTCCCTCCTTTTCCTTTTCCGTCTTTTCCGTGACTTGTAAGTTGATTCAAGTTAGTCACATCCAAGGGTGTGACTTAATTGTCAAAGTCATCTTTTTGAAGATCGAAGAAATTCCCCGGCTTTGATAAAAAATTTTAATCGACTTTTGTCCTTTTACTTGACAAGTTCTATGAAGTAGGTGCAAACCTTAGAGATTAGGGTTCAATCACACCAGACACAAAAAAAAACTAAGTGATTTCTTCCCATAGGCCTAACCCTTAAACCTCGGGGGGTATACTTAACCAAAATCAAGATGCACGCAAATTGGATGCGATATCCTTATCAAAAAGAGTAAAATTGCTTCTAGCTGAGAAGGGTTCAAAGACATTAACTACCTCACTGGGTTCACTTTCAGGATATGTCTGAGAGATATGAACCATAATTCTGCTCTTATTGAATATGTAGATGAAAGTTCTATGGGAAGTATATTATCTCTCCTTTGTGTTGTTGACCTCCCATCGTCATCTTTAGCATCGCCTCTTTCTTCAGAGCAGCAAGGCTCTTTTGGAATGTTGTATGGTAAGAAAGAGAATCGGGAGGTGCAATTCACCAGATATCTCTCTCTTCATGGGATGACATACTTCCACAGAGTCACATACTAAGGTTTGTTGCTGCTGGAGGAACTTGAAAAGGGCAAGGGAATGACAAATTTTATTGTCTACTGGAAACATGTCTCATTTAGAATGGAAGTTGGTTGCACAATGAAAGTTTTAAGTTGTAAGTAGCTGAACAGCATTCACGTCTGCTTGGCTCATGCTAACTTTCTCAGAGCACTGAAATGAACCAGTTAAAGGACTGTTTAGGACATGTTAATTGGACATACACTGGTATCTCTGGAACCTGTAGGTAGAGTTTAAGTTTGTCCAAGTGGAAGTCATTGCTCTGTTGGAGGATTGCAAAGCAGACATATCTATTCATGTCTGTTTTTTGAGGAATCAGTTCTTTTTCTGTTAATAATCAGTTTGGGCTGTTAAGGTTGATGGAAAATGGTGTGGCTGGTGCTGGTAGTTATCAACTGAGGCACTTTACCATTTATTTAGATCCATTCTGTGGAAATTTGGTCTTTAAGCGGGCATCACCTGATGCCTATCCATTACTCTCGTCTTCCTTTGCATTGATTTGTGCTCCATTCCATAAATAGATGAGAGGATGCTTTAGTTTCAAGCCCAAGTATCTTACAAGGCAGCAACAGGGAATGGTTCATGTATTGTCATAGTAAGAGTGTGATAGACTTTGCTCCTAGACTGGTTTGTTCTCCTTTATAATATGAAAAGAAGCAAGTAAAGAGGAGATTGGGAATCTATTTGTGCTATTAGCAAGTACATCTAATCCTTTTTGCAAGTGTTCTGGAATTTTGGGATCGGAGGTAGATTGAATCTTTTTTTGGTTATGATTATAATATGCTTGGCTTTAATGCTTCTTTTGAAATATTGTGAGTGGATATTGAAGACAGGAATAGAGCCTTTCATTCCATGTAGATATTTCTGTGAAAATGCTTTGGACAAGAGATTGAGAAGTGAGTCTGGATGTTTGTTGGAAGTTCCAAAATGGGTAGAAGTAGGTGTAACACTATCTAGGTTGGTAGCTAGCTTCAAGTTTGCCTTCAGGGAGTGAGGGGAGCACTGTGGTAAATACCACATATTTTAGGCATTTTTCATTATGAATCTGGTGGTGTGGGAAAACATCCAAAGGTGTTATGAATATCATGGGAGACTTTACTTCAAATCTCCGAAGACACACAAAACACTAAAACACTAGGTGATTTCCTCTCCCTTAGTTTGGTGATGAAATTACCTGATACTTGTGTTAATGGGGTATTGCAAGTACCTTGTAAAATAATCATCGTCATGCCGCAGGCAAAAGCGTGGTATTTAAGTGCAGAAGGGTAGAGGGCGGACGCATTATAGACCGAGTTTCGAACCATGTGCTAGTGATCTTCGAGGGTTTCTTGATTATCAAAAAGAAAAAGCTAAATAAGTTTTGTTCTTAGACATAACTATAGTTCAACACTTTTATGCCTCCCAACTTATTTCTGCAATTGTTATAATTGCTATATTTAAGCGAACAATTAATGGGTTACATTTATGGGGCAAGGTCAGTCAATTCTATGTTCAAAAACAAAAATTGGTTACCCCATAACTCAAGTGCACCTCTTTTAGTATCTTCGCTAACTACGAGTTGGAAAGAAGTTCATTCTTCTCTAGATGTTTCGGGAAGGAATTCTAGGAGGGCCTTATGGAATTAGACTCTACAACGATAATGTGATTCTCCACCGAGTTACTACCAGTGTTTTGGAAAGTGAGAAGCGGACAAAAGCGACGAGGACTCACTTCACCGAAGCGAGAAGCGTGAAGCGAAGCGCACGCTTTTTTCAACTAAAGTGGAATTTAATACAAAAATAAAAAATATTAAATTTGCATAGATAAATAACCAAGAACTCAATAGAAATAACACATTAAATAAATCTTTCAATTCTCAAATTGAAAAGTAAATAAGAGATACTAGAGTTAGAATAAAAGAGCTACATACAATCACAAACAAAAAAAAATTGAATATTTGTAAGCGTAAACAGGGAAAGTAAAAAAAAAAAACTAACAAAACAAAGAAGAAAAATGGAGAACAAAAAAGCTACAGTAAACTAACAGAGGAGAAGAGAAAAGAGAAGAATTGAAAAAGAGGGGGAGAGGAATAGAAAACATAGGGAAAAAATGAAGAAAAAGGAGAAGAGAAAATGAGTAGAAAACAGAGGGGAAAAGAAAATAGAAAAAAATCGAAAAGAGGAGAAGAGGAGAAGAGAAAATCAAAGAAAAGAAGAGATAAGAGAAGAAATTAATTGAAACAATAGAATTGGAGAAGAAGAGGAGTAGAGGGAAGAACCAAAGAAGATGCATAAGTCTCTTGCAATTTTTTAAAAAAGACCTAAAAATCTTGCTTTTTTGTAAAAGCGACGCTTCACGCTTGCCTCGCTTCTCGCTTCTTCTATTGAAGTGAGCGCTTTTTTCATCTCGTCTCGCTTTAGTGCCTTAAAGCGCTTGACCCTCGCCTTGCCTCAGTTCACGCTTTAAGCGCTAAAGCGAGCGCTTTTAACAACACTGGTTACTACACAGGCTTTTTCCATCATAAGTCCATCTCAATCGCTATGGAAAGTAGAAATGGAATATTTGGCTCAATCTTCTCATTAATCTAGATCATTTGTTGGAACCTTCGATCATTCTTTACTGATAGACATCTTTTTAGAAGCATAAAAGCGATAATCTAGAATCTACAACGGTCATGTGGCCTCTTCATTAAGGTGCTACATAGACTTGTTTTGTCCATGAGACCATCTCAATCTCTACGGAAAGGTAGAAATGGAATACTTGGCTCAATCTTCTAATGACCCAAAATCATTTGTTGTAATCTCCGAGCATTCTTTCCAGAGAGAAGTCTTTCTAAAATCAAAAAGCGACGAGGTTCATGAAGTTTGAAGTGAAGCATACAAGTTACGGGAAAAGTAAAAGAAGTACCAAACACATACAAATTAAGTTATCTTCTCATGAACCTGAATCATTTATTGAAACCTCCAATTATAGAGAGTAGTGTTTTTAGACGTGAGAAATGCAAAAGCCGACAAGGTCCATGGAGTTTGAAGCAAAAAGCGAGAAGTAAAGCGCACAAGCTATAAGAAGTAATTAATGCCAAACTTAGAAGGATTCAGTACTATAAAGATGCAATTAAAATAACTAATTTTTGCATTCAATTTATGATAACATTGATATTACTCCAACTCCACAAAGTCGAGATTCAAAAAAAGCAGACACTTTCTCGTTAAGATCACTTTGCACGTCATTGTTTAAAGTGCATACTTCTCTGAAGTGCATGGCTTCAAGTGGTTATTCCTTGCTTCAAATTGCTTAAAGCGATGGCTTTGAATAACAATGCCGGAGAGATGTGATACATGAAGAAATCAATGTCCGGTAAAAAGAATGATAAGACTGCCTTATTTGGTATTTAGTCTTACAACACGTGTTTTTAGACATGACTTGAAAAACGCCTTATATAAGTAGAGGCGGACCCACGTATATTGATGGGGATGCACGTACACCCGTTAACTTCGAAAAAATTAATGTGTGTCTACATACATACACACACACATACATACATACATATATATATATATATATATATATATATATATATATATGTATGTATTGTGCACCCTAAAACGCAAAGGTTGATTTGGTGCACTGGTCCAATGCCCTTATTTGTGCAGATGCACAAGCAAGGGTTCCTAGGTTCGATCCCTTGTCGCTGCGTTTCTTGTCATTTTTTTTTTTAAAATGCATATAAAAGGCTCAATCCAGGTTCGAACTAGGAACCTCAAAATGTAGATTAAGGTTCAACTGTTCAAGACCATCAAACTACACAGTGAACTGTGTTATTTTTTCTCATTTAATTTATATTTATTAAGATACCTTTGGTTTTATGCGTATTTAACAATATTTTCTGACAAATTTGTATTAGTGTTGCGCGACACCGCGTTGACTAATAGGCATCCGCCTCTGGCAGTGCCCCATAATCTTCAAATCCTGGGTTAGTCTCTATAGATGAGTTGAAGTAGATCTTTTAGAAACAAAAGGAGCATTAAAACCCCTTAATGATCAATCAACTAGTATAACTTGTTAAGTTAGGGAGAGCCTACCTCAGGCTTGTTATGACTCAGTATTTTTGACGTCTTACTTTTAGCGCCTTAGATTTTGTGCATTCCACTTGGGAGGCATACCTAATCTTTTTGGACGATTTAATCGCATTATACACACTCACAAACGAGTCCCTAATTAGAGGTGGATCTAGGTTTTAAAGTTTATGGGTTCTCAATGATCTCAAATTAAAAACAAAAGAACTTTATTATAAGTGTCCAATTGGGATCGAACACTCAATGTGGAGGGCAACAAAGCTTAAGAAAGTTCCATTTATGCCGTTGGATCAAGAGCTTACTTTGTTACTAGGTTTCCCACAATTAGTTTTTATATATTTAATAGATTTTTCAATCTAAATACAAGATCTACGTAAAAGTTGTTGGGTTCTTGGGAACTCACACCGATACTTTAAGGTTCATCCCTGACCATACTCCATATAATATGGATCATATCACATGTTGCCTTTATTTTCTGAAGAATAAGTATATTTGGAACATTTCAAAATCAATTTCTCCTCTAGAACTCATCACCCCCTAGAATGATAGAAAAAACAAATGCATCAAATCTATTTTAGGGAGCGGGAGTGTCCAATGGGCTTGATTTGCGAAGTCTGTTCATATGTATTAAGAAACACCAAATTAATTTTAGAAGTACGCATAAGTATGTAAGAATCTATTTTACAATTTATTTTATGTATTACAGTGCATGTATAAGCTGATTGTTTTATTGATTCATGCATTTGCGCCTGATTGTTAAACTGTTGAAAATCTATGTTTTATTGATATCTATCGAAAAATCTCTTTGGTTGGCACAATCCAACATCTAAGGTGTAAAGTTAATGACAACAATGACAATTACTTCAATTTACTTAGTTTATTGTTCCACGGATATATGGAGTTTTCCTGTATTTGGGGTCTTATTTAAAAATCTCTTTTGAGAAATTTTTGCTAAGCATGATTTTCCTCGAGTTTTTAGGATATACTGCTCCTGGAAGTTCAGTTATTTGTTTCTCAGGCATACATGGCAGTTAGAATTTAAACCTTGAATTAGATCTTCAATTCAGGATGAAAGAGAGAATATGAGATAGAGTTAAATAAATCTCTTTCCATCTGGTGGAGATTGATTGCTTTATCAAGTTTCTATTGTAGATTACTGATGATCCAACTGGCATTTCTTGATTTCTTTAGTCCTGGACAGAATTATTGCCATCAGTTTTCGTTTGGCTTTGTTCCTTACACAATGTTAGAGATGAAAATATATTCTTTATAAGCTAAGTGAGTTGGAGATTAAGCTTTTGTGTTTTTGAGATAATGTGACAAATGGAGAAGTTTCCATTTCTAATAGGACATTTCTTTTAGACATGAATCAAATCAAGTGTTTATCTGCCTGAAATATTGTCAAAATGCTTGCAATCAGAAAGGATTTAGGAGGTTGTCCCGGTGAGTGGTGATAATTTTGATGAGCTAGTGCAGTCGTGAAACACCGTATCCCTGCAATGGTGGATGATACAGCAGTGCAATATTGATCTTCTCTGTGTGATATTAGGCTAGTACTAGTATGCAATGCATGAATTGCCTGGGGGAAGTACACAGAAGAATATGCTTGCTTTTTGCTAATTTGATGTGATAATGAATGATCTTGCCAAAAAGAAAATGATATTGAATGATCTTGCCAGAAAAGGCGGGGATCAGATATCATATCTGGTAAAGGTCCTATCTTCATACGTGCAGCCATTCCCTGATACTATATGCAATTCCAGTATACTCAAATTTAGATTCTGATAACCTGAGAACTGAAATTACATTTCAGTTTCCTCTTGAGAAACTAGTTATTCACATTCTGCAGATCCTATCCTGTTTATCATTGTCATTTTTTTGGCAAGTATGTCTGGTTTCTTCTCTTTTCAGAAAAAGAAAAAACCATGTTCAAAGTTGTTAGAATCTTTATTTGTTGTGATCTGCCTAAGCGCGTTTGGCTTTGTTTTGTAGGGAGATGATCCAGCACCGTCCATACACCCAGAAAGTTGATGTTTATAGTTTTGGCATTGTTCTGTGGGAGCTGATAACAGGGTTGCTTCCTTTCCAGAACATGACTGCTGTGCAGGCTGCTTTTGCTGTTGTCAACAAAGGCGTCCGTCCAACGATCCCCATTGAGTGTTTGCCTGTCTTATCTGAGATCATGACCCGCTGCTGGGATACTGACCCTGATAATAGGCCAACTTTCTCTCAGTTGGTCAAGATGCTTGAGGCTGCAGAGACAGAAATTATGACTTCTGTCAGAAAGGCTCGTTTCAGGTGCTGCATAAATCCTATGGCTACAGAGTGATTCGGGAAAGAGGAACTGGAGGCGAAAGCTGTTGAATGGCAAAACTGATTTGAGTTTGCCATGTGTATCTATCAGGCATAATTTCTTTTCAGATAGAAAAAGGGCTATAGTTATGAGAAAAAACTTAAAACATTTCTCTGCTGTTTATTGTTTCTTTTCTCTTCTCCGCGGATTTAAGACGTTGAGTAGTTGGTAATACAGGAAATATGATGTGCATCTATGCATGTCTGATGATTATGGCTGTGTTTGCCGAATTTGCTCAAAGTTATATCAGGTTCTGGATATATGAAATGCTGATCTTATGCCCGCAGCCTTGTTTTTTGTGTTGCACTCTAATATTCGTATTAGTACAGGTGAAATACGATTTGCCTCTAGAGCAGAATAAGGCACATCTAAGCCTCTGGTATGTGTGCAAATTTGCAAAATTTGCTGTATTGAAGGTACTGGTTAACTTTTCAGATTGTGTTGTTTTGATTTTGGGGACCATAACTTCCTCAAAACTCTTTTTGGAGGATGTATGGACACTTTTCCGCCTTGTTATTTGAAAAATAATCAACTATCGTGGAGTTTCAAATTTCATAAGTTGAGGTCATTTATGCGGGAGTTCCACTTGTGGTATTTGAAACTCCAAGAAAATGACTATTATACAATTAACAAGGCTTTGGAAAGTTTCCCTTGTCACTAGTATTAGTATTATTAGTTTTCTTTGCTTCAGTTATTCTATTATTTGTTGTTGCTACTGTTCTTTTCTCTATTGTCCTACTGTATTTTCTTTTCATATCTATTGTGATATGCTTTACTTGAGCCGAGAGTCTATCGGAAATTACCTCTCTACCTTCACAAGGTAGATGTAAGGCTTCACTACTGTGCTTTTCTCCGTATTTTCTTTTAATACATGTTGTGCTATACTTTTCTTGAGTTGAGGGTCTAATCAGAAACAAGAAACAGAAACCAATCTTGTTTCCGAAACTAAACCATTTTTTGCAAACCAAAGTAGCTTTAGATTTCGAAGACATGAACCTTTGTTGAAAAATAATTTTGGAGAAAAGTTAAGTAGAACTAAAACAATCCAAAACTTAATTAGAACACTCATTCATAAGGATCAACTTATTTTTCACTACAACAAAGGGTCGTGGTGAAATGAATAGGATCTCTTCACCCTTTAATTATGTCTTGTGTTCGAATCCTACGAATGAAAAAAATCCGGATAAGGAACATTTCTCCCTTTAATGAGCCTAAATCCTAATAAGGATATGAATTCGGGTTACCGAACATCGGATGAAAAATTGAAAAAAAAAATTATTTTCCACTTTAAATGAAAGCTCCATCTAAACCCGTTTTGGTATATACGGGTTTAGTTTTGGAACAATACGTAGACATCAAATCTGCCTCTACTATTGTTGGATTAATGTTCAAAATTCCTTCTAAACTTAGATTTAGTATCCCCCGGTCTACCAACTCCAATCCAGAGTTTAACCGGTATCACGAGGATTTTCAGTTCTCAAAGTTATCCTGACTATTTTCAATGCGGTATCCTCATTATTACTATAATACTAGTTATACAACTTGTCAAGTAAAAGGACGATATTACATAATGATCTAAACATTTTGTCGCATCTCTTCGGTACGGATACAGTAACGATCGTAACAATCTCCTTTGGTACCTACTGGTATGTCAGGATCCAATTGGTACCCAAAAATGCACGGCTAAAAATAAATGAATGTTTTTCCCAATCATTAAGTAAAGGCTAGACGAAGGGAGGAAGGTGCAACAGGAGAAGGAAAACGCTTTCGATTTGATGCATGTACTAAACCATGCTAGTTTAGGGATATTAGCTTTCGTAACTTATTACAAATGTTATTTAGGTATATAATAATTTTTTTTAAAGTTACGAATTTATTGAAAATAATCTCTCTATATAAAAGTAGGAGTAAGGTGACGTGCGTCC
>JACEIK010001322.1:120369-173211 GCA_018107945.1 Datura stramonium
AATTAAATGATAAATTAATATAATATTTCATACTATTAGTTAACCGTATGCACAAGACTTTGTAAGAGATTAAAAAAAAAGGTACATGATACCTTCTCATTTGTCAAAACTTTGGTAGAAAAAGTTACTCGATATTATACTGATCAAAGATAATAGATGGCTAATGAAATAATCGAGGTGCATACAAGTTTGCTTGAACAACATTATGATTAAAATTTTCTTACGTCATTGCATGAACCATTATTTTAGTGTGAAGCTAATATGATTCTGAATCTCGTATTGGATTATATATTTACCAATATTCTATTCCCATTAGTTTGAAATATTCAGGTGAATGTGCGGGCATATAAAGCGAGATAAAATTAAGAATGAACTGGATATATGAGATAAAGTGGAAATATCCTCTGTGGTAGGTAAGATAAAGAAAACGGGGCTGAGATGGTTCAGACATATGAAGAGGAGATGCGCAAATGTCCTAATAAGGAAGTGTGAGAGGTTGGCTATGGTGATCCGTTTAAGGAGAGATAAAGTACGCCGAAAAAGTATTAGCGATGGGTGATTAGACTGGACATAACACATCTTCAACTTACCGAAGACATGACCTTAGATAGTAGGTTAGTGCTTAGTTGAGCGATATTTCACTTTCCCACGTGATAGGCTTGGTGGTAGTTTGGTGCACAAACCGTACTTGTTTCCCCATTCATACCAACTGTAGCAACATTATTTATGTTACTTCCCGTTGTCTCATGTGTTTCAGTTATCACATTATTTGACTACTGTTACTATTTCTTATTTTTTTGAATGTTATGTAATACTTTTTCTATTATTTATTATGTTTCAAACTACTTTGAGGTGCGTTACTTTGAGCCGAGGTTCTTTCGGAAACGCCTCTCTGCCAAATTTAAGGGGTCAAAATGCTTAGAAAAATAAATTAGGTGGGTGCAAAAAGCCATTTATTGCTAATTAAAGGGAAGATGTTGCGCACACAATCATATAAATTAGGGAGTAAAGGAAAGTCCGAAAAGCTGACGACGTCGTTGTGAGTGATAGGGTTTTGGCCGTAGGCGGTGGTTTTAGCACTGTGATTGCTAGGTTTAGACCGAGAAGAAGAGGACGGAGGAAGATGAAGCCGGTGGTAGGGACAGTTGTGTCTAACAAGATGCAGAAATCAGTAGTGGTGGCAGTGGATAGGCTCTTCCACAACAAGGTTTACAACCGATATGTCAAGCGGACCTCCAAATTCATGGCTCATGATGAAAAGGATGAATGCAACATCGGTGACCGCGTATCTACTCTCCATCTCTATCCTATGTGATCTTTCTGTGCTTGTAATCTGTTTGTGTGCAGTGAAAGTTGGTGAAAAATCCTTTTTTTTTTTTAGTTTGCTGATGATGTTATTTTGATCTTTGACTCTCTGATCATTTTTAAGTATGAGGTCTCACCTAAAATCTTACCCATACCTAGACTCAGGTTAGAGATTCATTTCAGTTTTTGTAATCTGGTTGTTGTGGGTACATTAAGTTGGTGAAAGATTGATTTTTTTTAGTGTAGATGTTGCTGATGATGTTTATTTTGGTAGCTTGTAAACTGGCAAAGAGACTCCGAAGTAATCGTTTTGTTTCAATCAAGAACAAAAGAAACACTTAAAATTGCATTTTCTAGACTCATTGTGGAGCTTCATTTTTATCCAAATTCTTAGTTGGCGATGTGTTCCTATCTTCTGTGCTTGTAATCTGTTTGTTGGTACATGAAGTTGGAGAGTTCTTCTCATTTTCAGTTGAAATTTTGTTAACCATGTTATTTCCCGCACCCAAGGGTGTTAGTTAGAGGTCAATAAAGTGGGTCGAGCACCATAAGGTCCTAGGTTCAAATTTCAGTTGAAATTTTGTTAACCATGTTATTTCCCGCACCCAAGGGTGTTAGTTAGAGGTCAATAAAGTGGGTCGAGCACCATAAGGTCCTAGGTTCAAATTTCAGCGGAGGCAAAAAGCACCAAGTGATTTCTTTCCGGCGGCCCAAGCCTTGATTGGACAGAGTTACCTAGTATCTGTGCTGGTGGGAGGTAGAAGATACCCTGTGTAATTTGTCAAGGTGTGCTCAGACTAGCCCAGGCATCACGGTTATTAAAAAAAAAGATGTTATTTACCGGTCCCAACTGTGTATAGAGAAGGAGGTTTCATGGTTGGTTATAGTCTATTAATGATAAACATTTGAAGATTAAAGTCGAGTGGCACTGGTTATAGGATGATCCCTATGATGGACCACAATTAATTTGGGATTGTATTGTGGTTGATTGATGTGTTCTTTTAATGGAATTTCTAATTGTTTACACCTTGAGTTATACAAGACGAGAGAAAAGGATAGATTTTCCCTCTGAATATTAATACATATGAAATACACATTCAATCACGAGTTTGAGGAAGAAGGGGAGTGGTCGGAAGGAAGCCATGTACGCATTTTTAGTCCAGCGAAAGATGTGTGGATTCAAATATAAAAAGATTTAGTGAATTTTAAGTATAGATGATGTATATATTTGCTTCATGTGATTAAAGGTTCTTTTGCTTTTTCCCTCGTCAAATCATAATTTACTACTATAGCTGTGGTAGGTGCAAGTGAACTGATTTTTCAGGATGGTTTACTTTAATCCTTTAATGTCATTGCAGTAGAACTTTAAATTACGTCCTTCCTGTACCATTAATGCATTGCATCTGACTGTCATTCTCTTAACTTCCAGCTTCTTATTTAAGATCGATATCTCTCAATTTTGTATACACTCACTAATGTTGCTGAAGCTTATTAGTGATTATAATCTGGGAACAAGATGTTGAGGTCTGAATGAAATTCCAATTTCAGGTTAAGTTGGATCATTCAAGACCGCTCAGCAAGCGTAAGCACTGGGTTGTTGCTGAAATTTTGAAAAGAGCAAGAATTTATGTGCCTCCAGCTCGAACTACCACTGAGACGGTCAGCAAGACTGAAGTGCCGGCTAATGCTAGTTAGAGCTGATAGAGAAGTATTGTTTCCATACGCCTTGTGTATCCAGAACAAATTGCTTATTTTCTTAACTTTTTGGTGGTTTTGGTCCACTACTGAGAAACGAGTACATGTCAACTGCTGTTTTGGCATTGATCAACTAGATTGAAGACCAGTGCCAGTCGGAAGCTGGTGTTTTGGCAGGTTTAAAATAGTGTCCATTGGTCAATACACCTGAACAGCCAAACTAGGAGTGAGTTAGAGGTTCTTAAGACAGTAGGAATTCATAATATTCGAGGCTGTTAAGCAACTAAATATTACATGTCCTGCAGTTGCCTTATCGTCTTTTTCCATTGGATCTAATCTAAACTTGAAACACATTATGGTTTTCTGGTGCTACTGTCATTACCGAACGTGAAGGTCATTTCATCTTTTGTTGTGAATTTGTCCGAGTTGTGCATCTTGATAGCGCTCTTAAACCTAGTTACATAGTGTATTTTTTTGCCCAAGCATGCACTGCACACATAGCGGGAGCTTTACTGCACCAGGCTGTCCTTTTATGCACTGCACACATTTTTACTACCTCTAAGCAGAACAGGATGTTTTGTTATATAATTTTACTTGAGGAACTTTCTTATGTTAACGGGGGATGAACAAATAATTGAATATATAATGAAAGCCATCTTTGTTATGCCATCCATCTCTAACCAAATCTTGTTATCAGATCTATTTTTGTTTTAATCTTGTTATTTGATTTCCTTTGCGAAAATAACCTCTATACCTTTTTGAGGTAGGGGTAAGATCTTCGTATACTTTATCCTTTCTCGACGTCACTTATAAAATTTCACCGGGTATGTTGTATTTGATTTTGTTTGCCTATACCTGAATGATAACTTGAACTCTTATCATTGCCTTGTCACTAACAAACCCATTTTATAGAGACGGGATTGTTTGTTTAGATATTATGTGGCTGCTATAGCGAGGTGTTACAAAGAATATGTAATATAATATTAATACGAACGTCAAACTGAAGAAAACTTGAACATTACGGTAAAATATTATTACAGAAAATAGTTGTTATAGAAAGGTCTGTGATCTTTTCTTTTCATGTATAAATAGCAGAGCATACACAAGCTAACAACCTGATAATATTACAACTCTTTAAACAGCTGAAGAGAACAGTATTTTACCCCTCTTCAGAAGTGTAACAGAATGAAGAAGATATGGTAAACCCTTTTTTCACAAGCATAACTATGTAGGGACTTATTCAAATGCCAAAATTTTCTGCTGCTGTGTCGATGAACCATGTCACGAAAATGAAGTTTCTTCTGTATCTGATTTTAAACTGACAACCTTCAATAGTCCGCTGCCAGAAGCATTCCTAGTAAACATATCTGTCTGGGGGTGCTTCTTCTGGAATCTGAAAAAAAAAAGCAACAAGAATGTAAAAGCACGAATAGTAGACGACTTCCATACGTTATCAAGATTGTTACTCTGATATGTAATCAAATACATCGGTAGACATGCTTGCAGATGCACCATGTATCAACTGCCAAAATTGGCTAAACACACAACATAATGTTATAAATGAATAAACCCTTCTGGGTTTACGACACTCCAGCATTCATATTTCAAACTACATGTGATACTCTTCGATCAAACAGAGCTGCAAACATTTTCAAGGAATGTTACTTCTACTTTTATATTTAGTGTTTTACTCTTAAAGTGTCTTTGGTATGATGGAAAACATTTTTCATGATGAAATCAGCACTTTGGTTACCGTTGTATTCCTATGAGGAGAGAAAAGTAGTGAAATTTTCAGGTGAGAGCAAGAATTCCTAAAAGAAGTCGGCCCAGAAAGAGAAATGAGGTTAATAGAGAGAAGGGATTTTCTTGATTTCTTCTAAGGGTGATTGCCCCTCTCTGGTTTGCCAATGATTTTCTGTAGCAACTATACCAACAGCCCTTGTTCATGAAATACTCAGAAGTGAACGATGAATCTATTATCTCAGTGACGATAATAATGTCACTCTCTGAGTTAGCAAAATGGGGCATTGAAGACGATCAAACCCGTATATCTTGGCCTGGAAAATCCCAGGATGGCCTGCAATTGAGGCTCTCTTTTGCATGCAACCAGTGATTTTGCAGCCATGGCGTGGTTGGCTTCTCTTTTGTTGAGCCGAGGGACTATCAAAAGCAATCTCTTTACTCCCACAAAGGTAGGGGTAAGGTCTGCGTACACCCCACTTGTGGGATTACACTAGGTTGTTGTTGTTGTATTTAGTGTTTTCTATAAGGTCTCTTCATTCAAAACGCCAAAAGCAAGAAAAATATTTAGAGCTTACCTCCCCAATTTTCCATTCCTTCTTTGTCCAAATGCTGTTATCCCCGCTGAAGTCCTCTGTTGATGCAGCATTCCTGCAAAACAAGGGCATAAGAAAGAACCAAAAGGACCTCATCAAAAAGTTACCATTTCAAACTTCAATAGGAAATGAACAGACCAATATATATTGATGATTTACTTCTCCATGGTCTAAATAATAATTATGGATACTTAAATAACTACTGGTGGAACTTACGTCAAGTTGATACTGACAGGGGATGCCGTAACAGAAGCAGAAAAAAGCCCTTGAGAAGGAGTAGGAAGTTGGCCACCAGAGGGATTAGGAAAATGTGGTGAGGTCGTTGACGTGGAAAACGGGTTCCTCTCAGAACTTGCTGTGAAATTGCTGGGAGCGAAAGGATTTTGATGTGACTGGGTAGTGACTTGGCTTCCGAAGCCAAAGGAACCTGCAAACAAAGTCAAGCTAAATAAAATGCAAACTCAAGAACTGACAATACTCGAAAACAGTGTCAAATCACCTGATGTATTCCCAAATGAAAATGCATTCGCCCCAGAAGAACTTGATGTCTTAAAAGAATTCCCAAGGGGACTGGGTTGCCCAAATGTATTATTTGGTATAGTTGATGCCCTGTTAATTTTAAAAAATGAAGTCAGAAGTTGGTAAAAGCCAAAGCTCTAATGTATGCAGATTTATGGTAGAAACTACATGTGAGAAATATAATCTTTTTATTTTTTTGCATTGACCAGTAGCTTCTCAACTGTGGGATCTGTTTCTAGTATTCACGGAATCAACTGGGTACTGCCAAAGATGTTTAAAGAACTTCGGTGCTGGATGTTATATGTACAAGGAACTGAGGAAGATATGGAAGAAAATTCCAATCTTCGTATGTTGGGCAGTCTGCAAGGAAAGAGACCAGCAGTGCTTTGAATGAAAAGCTGCAGCTGTCTACATAATCAAATATAAATGTCTTAGTTTGTTGGCTTGTTGATGTAAACTAAATCATGTATATGAAGATGTTACGATGATAGATTTTATTAGCTCATTACTGATTAATTTTGTAATGGGAAAGTACCCTACTGTAATGTCCAGCACGTGCCTGGTTTAGCTATCAATAAAATTTACTTATCAAAGAAGCCAAAAACTCTGGTGTAAATGGACTAATGTAAGTAATACTTGTGCAGCAGTTCTAACCCTGTATTCAGTAAGGCTCCCAACTGACTAAAACTTGAGGCTGAAGGAGGAAAGCTGCTTTGAGCGGTCAACGATGCATTTGGTGCGGCACCAGGAAAAGGACTTTGAGCACTCAATGATGCATTTGGTGCGGCACCAGGAAAAGGACTTTGAGCACTCAACGAGGCACTTGGTGTGGCACCAGGAAAAGGACTTTGAACATTAGGAGCAGAAGTTGATGGAGATGCATAAGGATTTCGCAATAGATTTTCAAATTCAGCTACTTTAGAATTAACCAGGCTCCTCTCTCTCTCAACCTGAAATAACATGAGTACAGAAAATCTTTTGTTAGAATTTAGAAGCAAAATAGTCGATGATACATGATAGAGTTTACTAATAAGTAACACAAAAGTAAAAGATTGTCGCACCAAGGGGGTTCCAGACTTCCAGCCCTAACAAAAGTAAACTTAAAATCTGTGCAAGTAACCTATACAAATCTGAAACAGCAACTATGATCTTTCCCCAGATGGAAAAAAAAGTGAGACAAGACGGTGAACATTTCTATGGAAGCAGCAACGCATCTGTAGCCTGCTTAAAACTTAGCAGCACAGGAAAAGCCATTTGGGAAGAAAGGCAGGTAAATCTAGTTCAAGTGGGAAGGTTCAGTACCACCTAGTAAAAATGAGAAAAGAGAAGCCAGTAGAAAGGGAGACTTGGGGGTCAGAAACTTGAGACTACAAAAGACAGTCTACTGGGGAGGCTTTGGAGGTTTAGCTCCAAAGAAGGAATAGTATGGAGATCCATCAGTGCAAGAAAGTATGGAGTTGAGAATGGAGGAATGTATATATTCAGAGACAGTCTACTGGGGAGACTTCATTATGCATATATTCAGATAATGAAAACAATTGCATCAAGCAGTATTAGCCATGAAGGCAGAACAAGAAGGCAGCAAGGGTAGTGTCTTACAATAGACATCAAGCTCTGTCCACGTTTCGCATCATCATATGCTGCTGCTCGCAGCTCTTCATAGCTAACATCACCGGTAGTATCACATGGACCACTGCATAACAAAAGAAATTGCAACTGCTGATCAATCTGTATGATATACCGGTTCATGAAACAGGCAATGTACATAGAATTGGAATCTGAGCCTACCAGATATATGCAGGGTTCCATAGAATAAAATTTTGCTTCTTTTTTCTTTTTTCTTTTTTCTGCTTTCAGTTTTAGAATAGAGAAAGGATAGAAACTAAGAGGACGCTCTCTAGAAGAATTGAAACAAGTGCACTGCCTATGATAGTTTAGTTTGAAAAGCAAGAGAAAAGATGCAATCACTTCAACCAAAATTCCTCAGACAGAGATTTGAAAATTGTCATCTCCCAAGACAGGCAGTTATAAAGTCGTCACTTACAAGTTAGAAGAACAAATATGGGGTTAAAATGAAAAGCACAAAATAAAAAATTATACTAGCATTTGAGTTAATGCATGATTCATTCTTTGAGTAGTAGATCATTCAGGGAAGAGAGAGAACTCTATGGGCTCTGTTGAATTGTCTCCAAACTCTCTCATAAGAGACCAAAGTACATAATTTGGCAAATGAAAGTAAAGGGTTAGAGATCTTCATTTTCCAACTCATTAACATTTAATTCATTAACTTTCAACAATAATTAAAGAACCTGGATGAGTGCTTATTGGCAAATAAAAGAGAGGGCTGGGGATCTTCATATCCCAATCAGTACTAATTAAAGAAACTGGATGACTCGCCAACCAAAAATGGTATAATCTTCAATGGGTCTTATTCATGAGAGAAACTCAAAGTACGAGGGCAAGCTGATTTAGCAAAGTGCGTGAAGTAGAGATAAGATCTAAAACATACTTTCTACGATGCCCATAGCAGGTAAGCAACCACAATGGCTTCTCATTGTTAAAATCTTCCACAATCTGACGTCTGCATGACTCAGGATCCGTGCAGCTTCACATGTAGCAGAATCAAACCATTAATTCCACTTAAATCATAAAGCTAAATGCAAAACGGAAAGGTTTGTGCCACAGAGCACTCACGTGTGATTAGGTGCTACAGGCTGATTGTCAGGTTGCCGCGATGAAGAACTGTTGGTACTTGCAGAACGAGTCCACTTGTTTTCAAAAGGCTAAAAATGAAAAAAAAAAAAAAGAAGAACAAGTTAATATGCATCATGTAGCATGCCGACTCAATCCTGGGAGAGTCTACTGCTAAGTCACCTAGACTTTTACAGTGTGATAAGACCTATCTATTCATTTTAATTCTTCATAGCACCTAGAAAATTGGATAGAAACGAACCTAAACATACTCATGCAAAAGTCCATAAATAGCAGCAACGACAGATTGGAATGGAAAGGAAATGGGGAAGGGAAGTTCACTTTGAAGTCTTGTTACAATGTTCCAACAGGAAGACCTCTTGTTAATTCTGGACATTGGAAACAAGTCTGGAAATCAGAAGCGCCCACTAAGTTATGTGTTTTGTATGGTTGGTGAACAAAGAGGCTTGTGTTACCCATTTCAAAAACCCAAAAAAAAAAATTTAAAAAAAAGGAGGAAGAAGCTTGCCTTACCGAAGACAACTTGCAAAGAAGTGGCTTTCATCTAAGTAACAAATGCTACATGAGTGGAGACTGGAAAAATGAATGATGAATAATCTATATTATTACACTGTTCAGTGGCATTTCAAGTTTGACAGATGTTCTTCAGTATTTTGGGACTAAAATGGGTGACACCAAGATCTACAGCTGATATTTTAACTTGTTGCAGTAGGATTTGAACCTGAGACCTCATGGTTCTCAACCACTTCAATGACAGCTAGGCCATACCCTTGGGACATTTCTTAATGTCTTACTTCCAATTCTTTATCTTTATGACTCACCATCGTTTCTTCAACTTTTAAAAACAATACCATTGAGCACAAGCAACATATGAGCACTTGTGTTGAGACATAAAGATAAAGAATGATATGAGTTTCAGTGTCCGGGATTAAAATTTCTTGAGAAGCATTATCCCTTATCATGTATTAGCAGGTAAATTTCAGAATATGGAGTGAAGACTCCTCAATATGGTACTGGGGAAGCATAGTATTTATATTAAATAATAAATTAGAGAGTAATGGCTAAAGTACCTTGTATTGATTCTGTTTGAGCCCCAAATCATTGGGCCCTCTTGGCTGGGAATTGCTCTGAACACCAAAACCAAAAGGGTTGGACTTTGTCTGCTGCATATTCGTACTCTGAAAATTAGTGGATTGGCTTCCAAACCCAAATGGATTTGGCTTCGTTTGTTGTTGGGCAGCATGAAGAAATTTACAACGTTCACCATATTGACAGCTGGATGAATACGACAACAATCAGATCCTCTTTTTCATACTTTCACAAAGGAACCCAATCAAAGCAAGGATTACTCGACTCCCATAAAAAACTACAAATTTAAATAATACTTCCTATGTTTCAAGTTAAAGACATCATTTTTACTTTCTAAGACATCACAGCAAACGCCACCTTTCTATATATGTTGAAAAAATAAAAAATTCAATCAGGGATCTGTCCCCTCACTTCCATTTAATGTTTTGATATAGGTCCACACTAATGTAAATAAGAGGCATGCTTAACATTCATCCTTGATATTGTGGTAAGTCTTCACCTGAATGCTCAATTTCAGCTACTAGTAGTACCATTGGCAATAACATTACAAGCAGCATAGTCTCAGTAATAGGGCCACCAACATAGATACCTATTACCTCCCACCAACATAGGTACTGGATAACTCAATCCACCAAGGCTTGGACACATTATAAAGATCACCTACTGTTTTTGCCTTCGGTAGGATTTAAACCTAAGAAATCATGATTCTCAACCCATTTCATTAACCACCTATCACACCCATGGATGTTGGAGCTCATGACTTTACTAGCTATGATCTTTCATCCATTACCATAAAGATGAGTACACCAATCAATCAACCAGCTTCCCATCAATCCTAAACAACTAGTTGACTATATGAATCCTCTAAATTCATTCTCTCAATTCAGGCCCCCACCAATACAATGCTCAAAGGAACTATTTTTACTCAACTCTACACCTTTATCCATACTATGGACGAGTTATAAGGATTAGGGAAGCAAGAAAACGAAAAAAATCGAATCTTCATATGAAAGTTTCAAGGGTTAATCAAGAACCCTATGAATATTCATTCAGCTTAATTCAGGCCCTCCAAATACAATGTTCAAAGGAACTAACTTTACTCAACTCTACTCCTTTATCCCTACTAAGGACTAGTTATAATGATTTAACAGGGGTGATATGACATGTGGGTTCATGGGGGAACCCAGTAGGAACAAGTTATTATTGTACATTAATTTGAGTTTCATTGTAGAAACACATAAACTTCATATCCATAAATTCAAAAAAAAAAAACACAAAATAGAATCTTGACATGAAGGTTTCAGGAGTTTATCAAGAACCCTATGAATATATATATGCATAATAAACTATATGAGAATGTAATTGAAACCCAAAATTTTCTTTTACCTGCCCCGCATAAAATTCCTGCAGGGTTCTTTCCTTGGAGGCATAGTGTTAAGTCCTTTTTTGCTGCTTCTCCTTCCTCACTTCTCAGCTTTAAACTCGTGTAAATAATACAGAGAAATTATGGAATGACCAGCAAAATCGCCTCTTTGGGTAAAATCTTGGTTCAATATATAGATTTTTTTTTAAAAAAAAAAAAGTGGTGGGGGGTTGGGGGTAGAGGGGTGGGGTGGGGAGTCTTTCTTCTCTATCTTTGTGGGGCTAATGACTTTTTCTTTTTTTTTGGAAAATGGTTAAATATATCTCTTAAATTTGTGGATTAGAGTCCATATATTTTTTTTAATAAAGACAGTTGTCTTTCAACAAATGATAGATATATACATCCATATTCTTTATTTTCAAGTAATAGATATTATTTTTCAAGAAAAATTAAAATTAATTTTAAAATTTTAAAAATATTATGTGACTTTAAAAAATTAACATACCTCTCCGAAAACCAACCAGGATCTAACCCAAAAAGAAATTCAATCTCTTTTATTTAGATGCCTCCAAATTTATTTTATGACCGAATAAAAAGAAATTAAATTTTTTATTTGAATCTTGTCCGGAGGGATAGAAAATATGGGTGAGTGATCTTTTAAAATTGTGGATGTTTTAAAATCAAAAATAGTTTTAGAATTTTTTTTTTAATTCAACAATATAGATATGTTAATGAAAAAATATACATCAAGCATTACGTTTTAATTAAAATATATTCGCTTTAAATTATAAAATTAAAAAGTATGTTTATTCTTTTCCCATTTATTAATAATAATTAATATATGAGCTTTTAGTCTTTTATACATATATAAATATATATATATATATATATATAACACCTGTAATTACCATCGTACAAAGATAACAATACGCATTTAACATAAGGTATAAATAGTCAAATAAGTATAATGATATATAATTTGTTAAATTTGTAAAGATTGAAATTTGTTGATACTTCAAAGAAATTCTTTTTTGATCATATTTTATTAAATATTTTAAATTATTAATTATTAAAAAATTAAAAAAGGAAAATAATCACATCATTATTTCCTTTTTTAATTTTTTAAAAATTTTAAAAATTCTCAACTAGTTATCTTAAATTAAAATATGCTTAACGATCAAATGCTTTTTGAATCGTATGATGTTAAATAAATCATATTGAATATTTTTAGAGACTATCAAATATAGAAAGAGTTTTAAAAAAAATATATATTAAAATAAAAATAACATTAATTAACCCTCAAGTGCAAAGGCAGAAGGGATAATCTTCTTATAAATCACTGCTATGAGTCTTACAACAAATTTAATTGGCAAACTCAACAACAACTAGAAGGTGATTCATTAGTTCGTTATGTAGTACGCATATATAAAATGCAAATTATTTAACAAGTTAGATGGTCTATCGAAAAAATAATTTTTCTACCCCACAAAAATAAAGCTAATACCGCTTACATCCTCTTTTCTCCTTTCCAAACCCTACCGACACAGACACTATTATTGTTGTTATTATTATTATTATATTTCAAACCCCAATTATGTCCGTATCCGTTGAAATGGAGGGACCCTTTTAGGGTTGCTTAGTTGGGAACGATATTCCGAGATAACTAATTTCGTGTTTAGTTATCTCTGATAATTATTTCATCTTTAATGAACAATAAAAAATAAATATGAATTTATTCCACGTATAATTGAGATAAAATCTCAAAATAAATTCAAAATTAATTATCTCGATATATCTTATTTCCGAATCAAACTATATACCCCTTAATAGTTGATTAATTTGTTAGGCCAAAGTGTGCCCTCAAAAGAGTTGGCTAAAAAATTTGTTAGGCCAACTCTCCCCTTGACGGTTATTCCAACACTTCCTTTCATTTCCTCTTCTTGTTTTCCGCTCTCTTCTTCTTTCTTCCTCCTTTTATATGCTCACCTCCTCTTTTTCTTCACACTTCCTCTTCTTCCCATAAACCTATCAAGATTTCTCTGTAATCAGCCTTGTAACATGGCTGCCTCCTCTTTTCCAAGGCTACACATTTCTTGCAGCCCTCAACTCCACCAGATCCACTGACAAGAAGACCCTTGGGAAATCAGCTTAAAGACAGCTTCTTTTTTCTTGGATCAGCACAGAAACTCTCCATGAAGAAACCCTTTTCGTCTCTCACCACAACGCCGATCTAAAGCTGTTGTTGCTGTTTCCAGGTTGTGAAGGACAAGAAGCTCAAAGCAGACTCCGCAGTCTCCAATCTGGTACTTGCATTTTCCTGATTTTAATCACGATTGATGTTTTCTTGGTCTTACGAGCCATTTTTTCCAATTGGGTCATGATTGCTTAAAATCATTGGGTGTTTTGGGGTGGCTTTCTGTTGATTTAGTGCTTATATTTCCTTGAAATTTCGATGATTTAGCATTCTAATTTGATGTGAATTCTGATATGGACGTATTAATTTTGGGGATGTGAAATTTATATACCTTGAAACTGTAAGATTGGAAACATTCTTTGTTTTTGCTATAACTGGATATTGATTAGTTATTAAATCTTTTAAAACAAGATTTACATATATCGCGACTAAGTAAACTAATACACAGCTTTTTGTGATAAATAGTATTTAAAATGTAATAAAATTGTAATAAGCTCTAGAAATAGTAACAGTATCATATAAAATTGGACTGATAGTAGTTATTTTTTTGATATGTTTGTGTTAATTCACTTAGCTGAAAATGATTCTAGTTTTAATTCAAATTTTTGTGTCCATCTAGTTAATTACCAAAGATGAAGGGTTGGAGTTGTATGAGGACATGGTTCTGGGAAGAGCCTTTGAGGACATGTGTGCACAAATGTATTACAGGGGGAAAATGTTTGGTTTTGTGCATTTGTACAATGGCCAAGAGGCAGTCTCTACTGGGTTCATTAAGCTACAAAGAAGGGGAGGATTCTGTGGTTAGCACTTATCGTGATCACGCCCATGCATTGGAGCAAGGGGTTCCAGCACGTCAAGTGATGAGTGAGTTTCTTTGGGAAGACCACTGGCTGTTGCAGAGGTCAAGGTGGCTCCATGCACATGTTCTCAAAAGAGCACAACGCTCTTGGTGGTTTCCCGCTTTCATTGGTGAGGGTATCCCTGTGGCAACAAAGGTGCTGCCTTCACTAGCAAGTATAGAAGGGAGGTCCTGAAAGAGGCAGACTGTGATCATGTAACAATGGCCTTCTTTGGTGATGGAACTTGCAACAATGGCCAGTTCTTTGAGTGTTTGAACATGGCTGCACTGTGGAAATTGCCCATTATCTTTGTTGTTGAGAACAATCTGTGGGCAATTGGCATGTCCCACTTGAGAGCTACTTCAGATCCTGAAATTTGGAAGAAAGGTCCTGCTCTTCGGATGCCTGGGGTTCACGTTGACGGCATGGACGTGTTGAAGGTGAGGGAGGTAGCAAAGGAAGCTGTTGCCAGAGCTAGGAGGGGCGGGCGGTCCTACTCTGCTGAGTGTGAGACTTACCGTTTAGAGGACACTCTTTGGCCGATCCAGATGAGTCAGTGACCCCCGTGAGAATTCCAATTCCCTTCTGACTCTATTTTATTTATTTTATATTTCCCTAATCCAGTCAGCTTTATTTCTTTTTAGTACTGCTGCTATTGGTTTAGTAGTACCAGACTCTGGCTTTAGCATATGTCTCAACTTGTTGAATCTACCAACAGTTACATACTATTTATATGCTATTAGTCTACCTCATTTAAATATGGTTTCACTAAGCACTTTTGACCTCGTGGTGGTCTTCTCAGTTACTGTACTATAATTAGCTTTCTTAGCATTACTTTATGTCAATAATCTTTGAGAACTTATATTTTGGTCTCCAAAGTACCATATCGTCCTTGTTTTTGTGACAGTGCATTAGGTTTGTTACAAAACTTATGGCCACAGATAAGTAAATAATCGAAATAGCGTTGAATATTAGTTGAATTGCTGGGTACTACAAAATTGAACCTGTTTGAACTATACTGGATGTCAATGTGCTTTTAAGGTGATTCAATTGCCGAACTTTTTGAATACTGTTGCATGCAATAAAAAAACCAACTAGTTTGGAGTTGAGGCTTTGCTTTTTATTGTGGTTGTTGTTCTGCTGTTTGTGGTAAGAAATACTGAAATAGTGAATAACATGATATCTGTATTTTAATCATCGGAAAGTGACAAATTGGTTGGAAGACTATGGAAATTGTAATGCTTAAGCAATGTGAGAAAATCTTTATTGAAAGTGTGTGCAATGAATATATTTTGTTTTTTTTTTTTTTTGCCCTTTGATCTTTATTGTTTCCATTTAAGACCAAAAGAGTGTCTGAGGGTCACCACCTATTTGTATACTGCAGATGAAGTATATTGATTATAAACAACATAAGAATACTATACAATAAAATTGCTCTCTTGGGCAAAACACCAGTTTTGAAATGCTATAAGCTTTATGACAGCTCATAAGATAACAGCCACTGAAATCTATCTCTTATTTTTGTATGTTACTAGCCAATAATTTCTCTTATTTGACCTTAATCTGTTCATCTTGGCAGCTGAAAAGAACCATTATGCTGCACGAGATCCTATCAGTGCCTTGAAGAAGTATATGTTTGAGAACAATCTTGCAAGTGAAGCAGAGTTGAAGACCATTGATAAGAAGATTACGAACTGGTTGAAGAAGCTGTTGAGTTTGCAGATGAAAGCCCTCATCCTGTTCGTAGCCAGCTGCTAGAGAACGTGTTTGCTGATCCAAAGGGCTTTGGAATTGGGCCTGATGGAAGGTACAGATGTGAGGATCCCAAGTTCACTGAAGGCACTGCTCATGTCTAGGTCTCAAGGCGCATCTTGTAATTCAAATGATATCAGGTTTTCAATTACTGAATTAGTGACCGATCGCACTTCTATAAATGTCTTGGTGTCCTTCGTATTAGAAAGTTTGGTAGAAAGGTACTTTATTATTTCAAATTAGGTCAGAGTTTTGTTGTCATTTTTTACTTTCACATTGTTTTCAAGTTGTACTATATCATGAACAACAAAATCTGAAAGGCCTTGCTTTTATCTTTTGCACTTCCATTGCTTGTGAATATCTAGTTTCCTGGCATTCTGTCTTGACCATTTTGTTTAGTTTCTTTTCTGGTCTGAAGTGGCATTTAGTCTTGACTATTTGTTTAGTTTCTTTTGGCTTCTTTGCTGGCTCGAAACTTGGTTCGAATTGAAGTTGATCCATTTAAAGAACACAATCTCTTATTTGGAAAAACCAAATTGTATGGTTATAATAATCTTTTGAATAATTTTTATGTAGTTTGATACCACTATTTTTGTGGCTTGGTTAATATTATTTTACATTCGTAAAGATATGACACTTGGGCCTAACTCAACCACTCATGAGGGAAGGTTTGCCCAAGTCCATATAAATACATCACTAGTCCATTCTCCAACCGATGTGAGACTCTAACCCATTCTAACAACCCCCTTCATGCCCATGCCCATGCCCAAATTAAAGCGTGACCGGGAACCTGCAGGGAAATGAACTTGGCACTGATACTATGTAAAGATATGATATAGTTGTGCCTAACTCAAACCCAAAAGCTAGCCCATGAGGGAGGTTTGCCCAAGTCCTAAACAGACCATCAGTCCATTTTGACCCTAACCCACTCTAACAACATTAAAGAACTAGCAGATAGTACAATAGTTGAAATGCCAGCCTGTGGTGCCTCTCACTTAAAAAAGGCCTCCCAAGTACCTCTTGAGAGTTATAGGGCGCTTGTTCTGCCACATCAGGATGCTTTTAAAAAGCAGGTCTTTGTGAAGCCGCAAACATTGCGGTTGTTGTTCACGTATTTGTAAATGCTTACTCTCATAGTCCGATTTTCGGTTATATTGGTTTTGACCTACTGAAAATCCCTGCCTACCAAGATGGGAAAAAGTCACCTTGAATTTTTATCCTTACTAGATTTGATCCCCTGCCTCCCATGGTTTTCACCATCTTCATTAACCTCTAGGTCACACCAGCGGTCACACCCCGACTGCTTTAGTTGACTTTATTGTCTTAATTATGTGGAATAGAGATGTTTAGGGGGTTCCTTCTGTGAATTAGGAAGTACAATGCAGTATGGAGGCAGCAAAATCCTCATACATATATAGCTGGAACCCTGAAAAAGGTGAAGAATTTCTAATCATAGAATGCTGGAATACCTTGAGACCGAGAAAAGGCAAACACTACTGGATCTATTGACTACTTTCAATCTATATTTTGAGCTGATTTTGACAAGTGACATTTGATCCCATCACTTGTTTAAAGAAAAATGACATTTGGCCATGAAAAAAGTTATGCTCCCATATATATATGTACATATATTTTACACTCTGATGTGACACTCCTAAAAACAAAGAGCACCCATAATCAAATTTATCATTTGTAGTAAAAAATAGCTTGCAAGTATCATGTTTTTCTTTTGTACTCAAAGCTCCCTCATGCTTTGGTGTCTTCTTCCAATGATTAGATGTAGACGAAATGACACTCGTCGTAACCTGAGAAAATTTTTATAATTCGCGTTTGTATAACTGTTTTGTCATAAAACCAAATGTTTATGGAGTTGAGTCTCATTTGGATCAAGTGTAACAAGCATGGCGGAGCCTCCGAATTCACAAGTGATAAGAAGCATGAGGAAGTACTGTATCTGGCTGGAAGCACACTCCGTTGCATTGAATGGCCTCACAGCCAGCCAGAACCGCATGCATAGTCCAGCACCGGCTGAAGTAAGACTTCTGCTACCGTTGTCTTTGCTACACACCAAATAGCATTCTCGGGTTTCTTGTATGGTGCTGTTGGTGGAGATGGATGAATCTCATTGGTGGCGGTTAAATAATCGCGGCTCTGGTGCATAGTGTGGTGGAGTTTGTGTGCTTGGAGATGGTACAGATCCTGAAAGAGGAAGAGGGAAAAAATGCAGTATGGTGAGAGTTTGCTGGAGTTTCAGATTCAGTTAGCTTTTTTCGTAACTCTAAATGCTTTTGTAATCCTAAACCATGAGTACTGCTTTCTGCATTGTTGACAAGAACAAAAGAAAGCAGCATTAACATAACAAAGTTTGACTTATATATACTGATAGTGTAAAAGATTTTGTGCTGTTAGTAAAATTTAACAGATTATAGAAGGTACTTGACACTCTACTTTTCAATCATATTGGGTTGATATGGAGTTTTCATGTTGTTTTACCCACATGCTGACTTACCACATAGCCCAAAGAGGATTTTGGAGGCTAGCAATAGAATGGTTTGTAGGGAAATAATGCATCTGATAGTGTTGTTTCTTGCATTCATCATTATGAAAATGAATAATGGATATGCTTGTTCTGCTGCTAAGTTTTCTTGATATATATATATATATATGAACACATTCTGAGATCTTTGTCAGCTGCATTTGGACTTTAGTATAAGAGAGTAGGGTCAAAACTATGTTGTTCTGACTTGTTGGAGTGAGTTAGAGTCTCACATTGGTTGGGGAACGGATCGGTGGTTTGCTTATATGGACTTAGACAAAGAGAGCTAGCTTAAGCAACGTGAGCCCATGTGTCATATCTTTAAAAGACTTTTTAAAAGGTTTTCGTGTCCATGTTAGATCGTTGAAAAGTGCATTACTTTATTTTTGAGGAATCTGAGAAATATAGAGTCAAAATGAGAGGCCTTAAAGCTCATCTGTTGCATTCACTTAATGTGGAACCAAAATTTGTGCATTAGGATTTTGTTCTGTTTTCTGGTTTTTACCAATAGTTTGTTTTTCTATCCAGAAATATATGTTTTCTTCCAATAAGCAAAAGAAGAAATGGGCCAAAAAGAAAAAAATGACTCGCTTTGATGTGATCGTGCCAAAAATAGTGCCATTTTATATAATGACTAATTTGATGTGATCGGGTGTGCAAATAAGTATTTACCAATCCATCTGATAGATAACTGGAGGAAAAATCAGCAGCGTTGTATACGTTAGGCACAATGCTGCCATAAATCTGAACTGCAGCAGATCAATGATATAACTATGTAACTTGATAATAACTAGCATTAGCAGTGCCAGTAAGGCTAGTCACTGCGGGATGTGGATTTAGTATTTAAATTTCACGGTTCCTCAAACGATCTCAAGTTAATATATAATAAGAATTGGGTTCCAATAAAATATTTTTAGATATTTCGTGAATTGGCTTACGTAACCATAAAACTTTAAAATTTGCCCGCCTCTGCGGTAACAGTGCTTTGTGGTGTGAATAAATCAGAAAATAAAAAGGAAAATAGAAAAAAAGAAACAAGCTTGGGGAACTTTTGAGAAGCAGTCAAAGAAGATGGCACGGCTTTAATTTTATTTGTAGAAACAGACTTCAATTTACTTCCAACAACCATTAATTAACGAAGAAAAGAAAAATCAACACCAGAGACAAAATAGAGGTGGACTTCCAGCTGGTTGACAGAGACTGGAACAGGTTGTGACCAAGCTGATATGTCTCAAGAAAATAATTAAAAGAAAGATCTTTTCACTTTCTGTTGTTTAATTTGATAAATTACACAACTTCTTGTTTCATTCTGAGAGATATTCTGTCTTCTTATCTGTGCAGAAACTCCTATTTTTCTTTTTGACTGTGACAGAGAGATAAATTAAGAGATAAAGAGTGACATATGGCTTATGCTGCTATTACTTGTCTTATGAGAACCATACACCAATCAATGGAACTTACTGGATGTGATTTGCAACCGTTCTATGAAAAGCCCAAATCCTTGAGAGCCATTCTGAGAAATCCAGCACAAAACGGGCGATTTCTCTGGGAAGGCATTAATGTTTGGGAAGCTGAAATCGCAGAGGTAGCGTACAAAACAGAAGACATGGTTGACTCGGAATCAAGAAAAGTTTTCTTAGCAAAACCAACTTTCACTAAGAATAGCTATTTGGAAACTTTGTTTCCTCTTGAAACGAGCAGTAGCACGCATTGTTCCAAAACGAAGTTACAGTGGGATAGGAATGCTGAACAGGTACACCAGCAGCAAATATCTGAAAGCACAAAGTTTGACTCTTTCCAGTACCTCTCAAAATGCTGTGGAGCCCGAGAATGTGATGGTTGGCCATGAAATTGAATTCGAGATGATGCTGGATCAACTTGCTAGCAGAGAAAGGGAACTAGAAGTTGTCTCTATCGCAGGGATGGGGCATCGAAGACAACTTTGGCTACAAAACCTCTACAACGATCTATGCATTATCTCTCACTTTGACATTCGTGCAAAAGCTACTGTTTCGCAAGAGCATTGTGCGAGAAATGTACTCCTAGGCCTTCTTTCTTCTACAAGTGATGAACCTTATGATGAACTATGGATCGACTGCAAAAAGCTTCTTAAAGGCAAGAGGTACTTGATAGTCATTGATGACATATGGACTACAAGAGCTTGGGATGATATAAAGCTATGTTTCCCAGACTGTGATAATGCAGCTTCTAATACTCTTGACTACTCGGAATGTGGATGTGGCTGAATATGCTGCTCAGGTAAGCCACCTTATCACATGCGCCTGGCGAATTTTGACTTAAGCTCGGAGTTTATTGTATAAAAAGGTCTTTGCAAAAGACTCTTTCCCTGAATTTGAACAGCTTGGGGAACAAATTGCATTAAAATGCGGAGGATTGCCTCTAGCAATTGCTGTGATCAAGGGACTTCTCTCCAAAAATAGGCAAAGTATTGGAGGAGTGGCAAAGTGTTGCCGAATGTAAGTTCATCAGTAAGCACTGATATTGATGTCCAATGCATGAGGGTGTTGGCTTTGAGTTACCATTACTTGCCTCACCACCTAAAACCATGCTTTCTATATTTTGCACTCTTCCCAGCATAGATTTTTGTAGGTAAACTTTTGGTTTGGCCAGATGGATTTTGAAGGTAGAAGAGATGAAAAGCATAGAAGAGGTTGCAGAAAAACGTCTAAAAGAACTTACAGATAGAAGTTTACCTATCTGTAGCTGCTCGAATTGATGGAAAAATCAAGAGTTGTGGAATGCATGATGTGACCCGTGAACTATGTTTGAGGGAAGCTCAAACATGAATTTTGTGGAATATTCTGGGAGGAAAGAGTGATCAAAATCCATGTGTGATACAGTGTCTCTAAGAGTCGAGGTCGGATCAGTATCCGTAATGAGGAAGAATTGGCTAGATGCCGTAACACTAAGGCTCATTCTGTTATCCTGTTTGGTAGATTCGGATGGTGCATGCCAGAGTTGCCTTTCAAGCTAGTAAGAGTACTAGATCTTTCTTCAATTAGCTGTCCAATTTTTCCCAGTGGAATACTTCATTTAATTCACTTGAGATACCTAGCTTTGTGTTTTTATCCTCGCTTAGTGCAGTATCTAGGTTCCAAAGAAGAGGTTCGATCATCAATAATAGACATCCCGTCATCGATATCGCCTTTGTTATCTGGAAAAACTTCTTGCACTTCTTTACCTTTCAGATCTTCATCGCCGGAAATATCCTTTGATATTACCTCGGAAATTTTGTCATTGCCACAATTGAGGCACCTCCATTTTGACTGGAATTACTTATGATATTATGAGCCTACAAAGAATAGTTTGGTTTTTGATAAATTTGCAATATCTCTATGGATTAAATCCTTTGTATTGTACTGGGTCTATCTTTAGACTATTTCCCTAATTTAAAGGAGCTGCGAATATGTGGCATCACAGAAGACTTTGTAGTCGCAAGGGCCTGTATGATTTTCGCTGCTTAGATCAGCTCTAGATATTGAAATTAATCTTATTCATAATAACGCTTTGCTTTCTAGAAAGCGTTTTCACCTTCAGGTTCTACTCCCACAAGATCCTCTGAGGTTTCGGAAGAAAATGCGAGGGTCACCTCCTGCAGTTGCTGTTCCACCTTTGCTCCTACCTCCCTCCAGATGCTTTCCACAAAACCTTAAGAATTTATCTTTGACGGGACATTTCTTCTTGCCATGGAAGGATCTGAGCATTGTTGGTAAATTGCCCAAACTCGAGGTCCTTAAACTAGAATCGAATGCCTGCATAGGGGAGACGGGAAGTAGCTGAGGGAAGGGTTTCGCTGAAGTGCTTGCAACTGGAACTATATACACATTCGGTACTGGAGAGCCAGTAGTGATCACTTTCCGTGCCTTGAACGACTTTTATTGAAGGTTGCGGGCATTTGCAATCATCCTCAAGATTTTGCTGAAATAACCACATTGGCTCTAATTGATATATGCAACTGTCAAAAATCTGTTGGGAATTCCGCCAAGCAGATTGAACAGGACGTTCAAGACAACTATGGAGGTTCTATTGAGGTCCATATTCGTGATACTTTGTAAGACATCTTCTTCCTTGATTTACTTGTTTTAATTTTCTCTTGTTCCTTAATTATGGGAAATCTAACATATCACTTTTCATCCTTTATGGCTTCTTTTTTTTCCCTGCATCAAGTGGCGATGGCCTGAAGGTCCACTGATTATCCAGTTCTCTGAAAGAAATGTCAATTCAGAAGCCAAATGCATGTGTGAGTGGTCGTTTAGTATAGCCGCCTATCAGTGTTTTTCCAAAACTCCAAATTTTATGTACATATTGTATGTGCTAGAATGCAACAGGCTCCAGTGCGCGTTAAATTAGCTATTCCAATTTCCATGGATTTTTGCTTTGTTTGTTGTAAATGTTTGTAGGTTAGCATTGAATATTTGTTTAGTTTTTTTTTCTTCTAAATGTTGCCTTACCAGTATAAACAAGTAAGTAGATAGAAAACTTCTCATTCTGTGATCTGCAAATCTTTTGTTAATGTGTACGTTCTTACTTTCATAAATAGGATGCCTGGAATACGGCATAGCAATAATCAACTGAAGAGATGCCAGTAATAATTTGCATAAACCAGAACAAGTTTCCTTTTCTGGGGGAGTTCTCAATCTACTTCACCAAGAAAGAAGAAACGCTAAGGCCTGTGGCCCCCAGAATTTTGTGCAAACTTCCTCACTAAAAGCTTCATACATTAACTGATAGAAAAATTAGGCTACCAGTAGAAAGACTTGTCCCTATCTCACGAAGGAAGACGAAAGGCTAAATCCAGTGGCACTAGAGAAATTGCAGCAACTTACGACTAGGATGAATGATCTTTATCATATATGCTTTATAGTATACATGAAGAGTGCTGCAGTTAACCGATAAAACTATTGACAATGCATTATAATTTACTCAACTTATAGAATGAAATGATAAAGCACTTTAAGCGCTGCAAGCTCACTAGTTTTATATATAACGGAGCTATGGGGACAAGAACTCGAAAGAGGAACAAATGGATGAAGCATGAGAAATAGAAGGGCATTTCTGTATTCTGTTGGTATAGTATATATTTGACCCTTTCTTTCTTTGAGTGTGCAGTTGATTGATCAAACTTGCAACAAAAGATGCTCAGCCTGTGACCACTGGTGCCATTCGGATTCATCATGTAGTAAGTTTCCGAGTCCTTTGATCCAATAAACTGTTCAAAAAATGCTCTCATGTAAGTAAGTTCTCCTTACCAGGGGACTCCGCCGCTCTGATCAGTGGGCAGAACGCCAGCTCCCATGGACACAGCATGAAGATTCTGCATGACTTTCAGATCATCCTCTGTAGGCACTCTCTTCACAGCATACCCTGCTTTTCTTCCATTACAGTACATGGTCCATAGGTTCACATAAGTTTGAGTTTCTCGGAGGGGTTCTTTTCACATTCAAGAGCAATTCTAACAAGTCCGGAACCCATGTCTTGGAGAAGCTTACCAGTATGGATTGAAAGTTCCAGGACAAGCAACGGAACGCCTCTAGGGTTTTCTTGAATCGCAAGATTAACTCTAGATTTTCTGTAACCAAACAGAGTTCCTGTCATCTGTTTTCCTCCGTGTATGTGTCCACCTGCTTCGTGGAGCCGGTGGCTCTCGCAGAGAAACCACAGGCATCTTGCACGGAGGATTTATTACTGGAAATGACCGGAAAACTGACTTGACACGTCGGAAGAGTTTTGTGGATTTCCATTGACTACCTTTCTTATGAGATGGTTGTTGCAAGAGAACCGGAGCAGCTGCAGGTAACCGGGATGGCGATCTATCGTGGGAGCCACCACGCTTCGCGGTTGAGAAGGACCGCCCATCGGCAGTGTTTTTGGTGATGGCATGATTATTATGTGTCAAGTTTCTGAAAAGATCATCACAAGAAAGGGAAATATATATGATATGCTATGACTATAGACGTGGTGTTGGTGGTGTTTTTTTTTCCTTCTAGTTGTAAGCACGTCTGTGTTAAAAGAAGTCAAAGTGGGAACCTTGTTCTTTCTGTTTTTTAATATGTATATTGGGAAATTAGTCTAGATCTTGAGAAACAAGTGAACCTATAAACATATGGGAAACTTGCTACAATTGCCCCTAGTCGGAGCAAGTTATTTACGGCTTGCTATCCTTTTACTTTCATATGCCTCTAATTAATTACATAAAATATCTCATCACGCAATTCTTCATGATACTATCATAGCATATCCATACAATCGTTATGGTATCACTAAGGATGAATGGCCTTCAGGAATACACCACACTTGTTCGACTTGATCTCATGAGGTGGACCTGAAAAGTTTTAACATAAGTGAACGGATTCACGATTTTTCAAAATGTATCGCGCATAGGGTTTCTCAATCCTTCATTGACACTTCATAGTATATTCATATATCGTCACGGTATCATTAAGAAATAAGCAAATTCTTACTGGGATACACTTCATAATCATGCATGATAACATCACAAGATATCTATATATTGACATGATATACATTACGATACTATCATAAGATATCTACGCCGCGATATCTTAGTGCGAAAGACCTTCAAATTCATATAATGAAGTACCTAATTGTAATTGTTTTGGGTCAATTGACATTTGATAATAGTATGAAACGTCCATTTTAATGTAATTAGTTTATTTTTGATCTATTTTATATTTTTTACCTATATATATACCGTTTAATAGTCCGGGCTTTACGGCCCAAATGTAATGTGATGTTGGACTGGTAAGTGGCCTGTGAAACAAGACACAAATGAAGCAAATCCTAAACAAATACCCATTGATGGAATACATATTCCTAACAATCTTTGTACTTAATATTTAAAAAAGAAAAGAAAAAAGAAAGAAGACCTCTTCCCATAAAAACAAAGAGTCAAGAAAAGGAGTGCTGGCCACCACTTTCTTGGCAGATACAATACAATAAAATTGATGTGATTAGCTATCATTGAATGGACATTAATAACTTAGAAAAATAAAAGAAAGAAAAGTAGTACAAATAATAACATTACTGCAGTCTTGGTGACAATAAATCAGCATTTTGGAACAAAAAGAGTATTAATAAAGCTTTAATATAGAGGAAGGGTCAAAATACACGAAGTATTTAGATTTTTTGAGTTTCCTACTCGAGCTATCACGTGTTTACTTCTTTTCATTTCCGAATTATCACCAAATGTTTATCAAAACATACCTCAACTATCAGTTTCACACTTTTCATACCTGAAATATCATCATCGCTCGGAGGAAAAGTAATCATGTGATAGTTTAGATGTGTTTCTATAAACATTTGGTGCATGATAGATCAGGTAAAAAACTCACACACCTGGGATAGTTCGTATATGAAACTCAAAAAATTGTGATACTTTAGATGTATTTTTCATTTCTTCACTTTAATATATTATAGGTTTTTCTTAAACGTATTGTTTCGACTATTCAGGCAAGCCTCCTATCATATGCGCCTCATAAATTTTGATGAAAGTTGGAATTTTACTACACAGAAAGGTCTTTGGAGAAAGAATCATGTTCTTTTCCCCTGAATGGTGTTGATGAGAATGTAAGTTCAGTGGTAAGCATAGATGTTGAAGCCCAATGCATGAGTGTGTTGGCTTTGAGTTACCATGACTTGCCTTCTCATTTAAAACTGTGCTTTCTATATTTTTGCTATTTTTCTAGAGGATGAACTGATTTCTGTAGATAAACTTGTAGATAAACTTGTACATCTACACCAAGGCACACTTTCAAGGCTTTGATATTTTATCGTGACTTCTCCATTGTTGTTATTTCTTTTCCCAAACTATTTTGATATGTTTCTTCTTGAGTGGAGGGTTAATTGGAAACAACCACTTTACCTACCAAGTTATAATAAGGTCAGCACATAAATCCACCTCCCCAAACCCACTCTGTGAAATTATACAGAGTATGTTGTTGTTGTTGTTGCCTTAAGGCCAGAGATTGCTAAGACTTGGTGATATACATGATAAACTCCAATAATGGAATAAGATAAGCAAATAATCAACAAAATCAAATGTCTGAAGTCTTCATTTATCAGTCTTCAATATATCCTTAGATAACATCAGTCTGAATCAGAATCACTTCCACTTAGTTCACATTCAGCTGTAGCAAAAAGAACATAAAGTGGGCTCAACTATAAGTTTGAGATATAGGCAAAGTTGAATCCATTTTGGTCTATGTTTTATATAAACTTAAAATTGTGTAAGTTTCAAATGAAATTATTGTACTCACCTGGATCGCTGTAAGAACGAACGTCCACAGCTTTGCTTCCTAGGGATTCTTGCTCTTCTTGAATACGTCCAGCAGAAGCCACGAGTTTCACATTACAGTTCTGTAACTCGATTAGCTGTAGTGAGTAAATATCTGCAAACTCAATAGGGATCTCCTCCAAATGAAAGCAATGTCTGATCACCAGATGCTCAAGAGCAGGAAAATGATCATTTGTGGCTTTCCAACATTTCAGATTTGTACTTCAATTAGCAAAAATTCAACCGAGGGAAATCCTCCTCTCAGCCTGACTCCATTCTAGGCCACTACAAGCATTCGGTTTCAGCTTTAGCACCTCAAGGTTAGGCCATTGCCCTATGATGTCTAAGTCCTCCCATGGTAGACGAGTTCCTACTAGTTTTAACTTCTTCAGCTTTGTTGGAAAATGTATTGCACTTGGTACGTAAACTGCTGATTTATGGAATCTTGAACTCCAGTGACCTACGTGATAATGATCAACTTTAATACTCAATGTTTCTAGCTGATGCAGATCAACAAGATCACGGAAATCCATATCTTCTTTGTGCACACTATAGTCATAAACGTGCCCCCGAATGCATAATTTCTTGATGTTTTGAATCCTTGAAAGAACCTTCTTAGTGCAACAATAAGGAAGCAAGCCCGAAACAGACTGTACGTTTGACCAAACCAAGTTCCTCTCTCCATCAATGGATGAACTTGGAGGATCTGGTAATAAAAGCTTCTGAGTTTCAGGTGCCTCTTCTGCAATCTCCTTTGTTTCCCAAATTGTTCTTCTGAAACTTTATAAATGTGCTAACTGACCCTCGAATAATGAAAGTTTGTAGGATTCACACCTATGACTCGAGGTATGCCAAAATGTTCATGAGTCGACAAGGATAGATACCTCAACAAAATGAGACAAAGATTTTGCAGTGGAAAACTTGAGATGTACATTGAACTCAAGTCCAAGACTCTGATTAAATTCAAATGACTAAGCTCTAAATTGGAGTTATTACTGGGAGAAGGTGCAGCAAACAGGAAAATCGAACGAATTCTTCTCAAGGGACTATTATCATCATCGGTAGGCGGGCCCTAATCAAGCAGCGACAAGCTTAATATCACCAGTTTGTCGCCTGCTCTGTATGCTAATCCACACAGCCCACAGGAGGAATGGCTTTTGTTTCATCATTTCTGACAAACAATAAGTTTTGGCTTTGTGCTTCCTTCCCCAGGCACAACTCAGGACCAGATCATGAACCCTACATGTCTTGGATTTTTCTTCCATCCGCACTTTTTTGGCTAACTAACACTAGACATCTATCCACGAGATCCTGCAAATGGTTTTCAGCCTTTTCTTCCAGGTCACCCTCCAGCTTCAAGAACCCCTCAGCAATCCATAATCGCACCAATCTCTTCACTGAAATTTCACTGTCTTCCGGAAATATCCCAAAATACAGAAGGCATGCTTTTAAGTCCACAGGTGAAGAACTCAATGCGACCACGCGCACATTGTTCATCAGGATCTTTCTTTACAAACGACTTGATATTCTCAGCAATATTCTCCCATTCTTCTTGTTCTCTTAGATTTATGGAGAAGTCCAGCAACCACTTACAATTGTTAGTGGTAACCCTTGACATCTGTTTGCAATTTGCTCCCTATAGTCTCTAATTCAGGTGGGAATATTTCATTTGCAAACACCTTACTTTTAAAAAGGTTCCAACTCTCATCTGAATTCATGAGACTCATCTTTAAAAGAACACTTGAGCTAGCATAAATAGCTACCTCAGTATGACGGGTAGTCAATAATATTCGACTCCCATTATTATCAATTGGAAAACATCGTCTCATGTCATCCCATGCTTTATAGCTCCATATGTCGTCCATGACGATAAGATACTTTGGTCGTTTCAAACTTTCTGTAGTATGTCTGCTAGCTCTGCTTCAACTCCATGTAGACATTATCATCGATTTTGATTATAGATTGAAGAAGACTTAGCAGGATGTCTCTCACATTGTATTCTTTAGATATAGTAGCCCAAGCACAAACGTCAAAACGGGACTGAATTGAAGGATGATGAAGAACTTGTTTTGCTAAAGTAGTCTTACCAATGCCTCCCATCCCTACAATTGGGGATGACTTTGAGTTCATCTGAAGAGCCTCCTCTGAGTTCTTCAAGCATCCTTTTCTTTCCTTGTCACGCCCCACCATATTGTCTGAAACTTCCAGATTAGGTAATTTTTCTGAACTTGTATCTCGTGCCAAGGACCATGTCGATGCTTGGCTACCTTTATGATCTTGAATCTTTTTCAACTCTTCTTGGACACCAGTGTGTCAATGTCCTTCGCTACTTGTTGCAAGCCCTCCCGAAGTTTCTCATGTGTCTTCTTTCCTCTCCGTATTTCATCTTCTGCTATCATAGCTTCACTTAGGCCAAATTCAATTTTGTCTTCAGCGACATTTGCAAAACCTTTTATCCGCGCTTCCAAATCTGTCATTGTCCCATAATCACTGATTTGTTTCTCAGAGTTCTTGAGAAATGTTTCTATAGAACTGACTCTTTTATGGAAGAGCTACAATTCTTCTCTGTGATAAAAAGTAACGGTAGCATTGGTGAATCGGACAATAACAGTTCCAACGTTCTTATAAGAGATGCTACACTTGCATAGGCCATGTCTATTCCCCTGCTTCCAAATTCAATTAGACTTGGAAAGCTGCAAGTCATGAGAGGTCAAGTTAAAATAACACGATTCGCAAAGTTGCAAAAAAGAGTGAGGTAAAATTTACTAGAAATCAGGCAACTTCAGTCTTCACCATCCCGATTTCTCAATCATCTCGGTGAACTGGTCTTAGTTAGAAAAATTGAAGCTATATTGGTATCAGTTACAATAGACTTACAGACTTTACGTCTACTTCATATTCATGTCACTGTCACCTTTTTTACTACACATGATTTCACCAGTCCAAGAAAACGCTGTACAAATAGTGGAGGAGGAGCTGTATGATGTTGACAGGTTTCTATCAGCTAGGTGCAAACGCCAATATGACAAGGACTTCCAGTTGAACGGAAGCCGGCCAAAGAAAGAGGCATAAATATGGACAAAGCTAACGAAAAGCTCCAGTGGTTCTAAGAGCAGATAAATCACATAAACTGGACCTCCTTTATGCCTATGGCTATTAAGACCAATGAGACTATCGTCCTAGAGTTTTATACCAATGCTATTCTGCATGCTAGATCATGAAATAGTAATTGCTTCCAATTTTCAAAAAAAGTTCCAATTGTGTCAAACTTTCCAGTTTTGAATAGTTACTGGTATTTACATGAGGTTCCTCTTTAAGAAAGTCCCGATAGGGCCGATTACTTTCGAGGGAGAACGGGTGACTAAAGTGCAAGGAAAGGCTGTTAGATTTGGAGATGCTGATATTACTAGGTGCTGCAACAACTTGAAGGACACTGATATGGCTGTGCATTTTATGAGAAGGAAGAGGCATTTGAAATAATAACTAACCTATATCTATCAATTACTTGTGAAAATATCTTATAAAACTATTTTCCTATCCCATTTAATTTAAAGTTTGATATAAGTCGTGATAATTTTCGCTCCAGTTAGTAACATTTCTTCAACTTTTTTTCTTTCTAGTGTGTGATAATCGAACTCACTAACAAATACGAAAGTTCGTATAACAACTAACCAAGCCTACTAAGACAATTCAATTCCTTCAGCTTCAATTTTGAGAATCTCTTAAAAAGACATTTACCCTATTCATTTCTTTCTTACGCTGCTCTGATCCTCAAAACTGCTAACATCAACAATATTTTAAAAAGAATCCAAGCAACATAGATCAGAAAAAGAAGGTGAATAAGTCTTGATCAAAGCAGTTGCAGATCAAGAGCACACCCACAGATTCATGGACCTAATAGCTTTGGCTCAAAATAAAAAAATTCACTAAATATTATAAATATTTGGAATGAATCCTGCAAACCATAGATGACTAGATCCGCCATGGCAAGAAGGGTAACTAACCTTTCAATGGCAGAATAGCAATATCCGAGTTCAGGAAAGTGCAATCAGCTGCAACAAATACTTTCAAGCAAAAAAAAAAAAACACGAATCGAATATGAGTTTCAAATAAAAACGATACACTGAAGGATACAGTAAATATTTCAGAAAAAAGAAAATTGCATCACCTCTAATGGCGATTGAAAATTAAGATTTAGACTTTATAGAAATGGGATGACAACTCCAATAAATTGCACCTCGGGAAGTGTGTATAATATTATTATAGCACACATCTCACCGCCGCAGACGGCGGCGCGTTCAACTTCATACAAAAGCATCTGTTTTTTCGCCCTACTTTTTTCACTCGCCAGCTTGTATTTTAATACATAATTACTGCCGCCGGTAAAAGAGAAAACGACGGAGAATATTGTCGGTAGAGAAGAATCTCTGTATTTGAACACACAAGGAAAACTCCAGATTCAGGGAGCCTGGTTCGGATCTAGACACCTTAATGTCCATGAACAGATGGACTTTGTAGAGTGAGCATAGCTTGCAATCACTTGATCCAGTGGCAAAATCCGTGAATTCCTAACCGGAAATTGTCCGAACTGTAAACTGTTGTTGTCAAGCTGGCTATGAATGAAAACGCAAGGGTGTAGCCCAGTAGTCAATGAAGCTAGAAAAATCATAAGTTCTGGCGTCATTGAAAGGAAACTCGCGTATGTTTCTGGGCCCGACACCATGCTTATAAAGTGAAATGCTGATATAAATGAAATTTTTTTTTTCCGAATTCAGATGAGAGTTCGAACATTTTTAAAGGTATTACTTTGTAATTGAACAATTTCTACCTGAATTGGAGAATCTTGCGAAGCAAACGTACATACGAATGCCAAGTGTTACCACTAACAATCGTCATGGTTGTGGTGGCGACTTTTTTTTTACACTATTTCGGAAATGTAAGGACTCCATCCTATGGATATGTCGAAGATCCTTATAAGTTGTGTTTATATGTGGTTGCAATGAGTTGGCAAATGTACAACCATTTGCTTGATCACCCAAAAGCATGCCTTCCGTGGTTTCACTAGGTATGTCTGTTGTTGTTGTTGTTTGGTCTTTGTTGAGCTCCCCGGTGACTAAAAATTGCTTTGATTAGAAGTAAGAGATTCCTATTGAGTTTGCAGATATTGACTCACTACAGCTAATTGAGTTAAAGAACTAATAAGCCTGAACTCGGGGATTCTGCAGCAATAATTCAAGAAAAAACCGGAAAACCTAGAAAACAAAGTGTATCTTCAATGGTACATGTTGTCCAGGTGAGTAGAATTCTAGCTGTATTACAAAACGAACCTTTTTAGTAATTGCTTTCTAAACTAAGACATGCGTTTGTTAAGGTTCACTAAAATGATATGTATTGACTTAATTGATGAGTTATTCAATTAAAAGATTGTCGGGCCGAGTCACTAAAGAGAAAAAAAGTTGAGAACCATGGTTGATCCTCTGGGATGGGCTTAGTTTGTAAGGGAAACAACAAAACTGAACCATGATTAAAGTTAAGGCGCGATACACATCATGAGTTAACCATGCACCATATAAGGAGATGGACAGAAAAAGAGAACAGAATGAGTGTAGTGTCCTCAAATTCTTCCAAGCTTCAGGACACTCTCAGCCTCTCCTTTCAAGTCTTTTTCCCAGCTATCCATAATCTCACCAATTTCTCCACTGAAAAAGCTCACCGTCTTACTGGAAATATTCCAACATACAGAAGACATGTAAACGTTGTTCATCAGGATCATCTAATCACAAATGACTTGACATCTTTAGCAACACATCTTCCCGATCTTCTGATGTCCTTTTAGATTTAGACACAAAGCCCAATGAACATGACATCAGTTAGTAGTATCCCTTGACATTTGTCTACAATTTTTCGCAAACCAGTGGAACTGCAGCTGCTGCCAGAGTTTGAGATTTTACTCAAATAAATCCCCAAAAATCAGATGAAATGCTTTATCTACAAACACTGCCAAATTTAAAAAGGTTCCAACTCTCATATGGATCCATGGAACCTGTCTGCAATGAAGTAAGTACCTCTTACCCTTTAAACTTTTTTTTTTTGTATCATGTCTGCTAGGTCTGCCTCTAATGGAACATCAACAGTGAAAAGTAACACAAGAGAATCACCAATATAAATAATATCAGCTATTCTAATAAATAACTTTACCAACTAAAAATTGAGCGTGTGATCAGAAAGCAAACCATTGTGAGCTCATGAATAGTTCTAATCCATATGCAAAAAGAAAAAGTAATGTGTATATAAGCTTAAAATTGAGGGCATATATCATGTGCAATACCTGCTTTTCTACTATTCCATGGATATGTATGTACATGCAAATTAGTAATGCCTAATCGAGTAATATCCACTACCAATTCTACAAACTCAAAAATATGAAAACGGCAACAGCCGCACTGCTCTCCCGCTACGTGTGGGGTTAAGGGAGGGTCGGACTGGGCAAGGGTCTATTATCCAGCTAATCTTACTTCCTGTATTTCTAAAAGAAGTTGTTTCACAGACAACTAAAGAACCTCTCTATTGCCACGACAACAACTTTACTAGTTATGCCAAAGCTCCTCTTCACAAACTCAAAAATATGATACAATACAAATCTAGCTCCATTATTAAGATTTAGAGAAATCATATCTCCTCTTGAAGCCACATTCTTCATCATCATCATCATCATCATCATCATCTAGATTTTTCCAGAATGAAGTTGCGTTTAAGTAAAATTTATTGGAGTCTTTCTTTTATACAAGCCAAAACTATAATTCACACGTTATAAATCCTTATGCTCCACTTCAAAGGAAAATAACACAAATAACACATGTGACGCCATTTTATTTTATACTCTTCTAATTTCAATGAGATTTTTTATTAAATTAATTTGTCGAATCAAAATATTTATTTGGTCATAATTATAAAAAGATAGCTCATGCACCTGGATCATTGTATGAAAGAACATCCACTACTTCATTTTCCGAGGATTTTTTGCCCTTCATGAATTCGCTCAGCAGAAGTCATGTGATAAATGATAATGGTTGGCAATTCTTTGAGTCAATAGGTGTAGCGAGCTCACTTCGACAAACTCTATATGAATATTACCTTGTTTACAACTAAGGATGTGAAAAACTGTTTTATTAACTATTCTTAATATTTTTATTTAAACAATCAGGACGAATCAAGCAAAATAACTGCAATTAAACGAGTTCATATAACCTGTGGAATGAGAAACGCTGTAACCTTGATAAATATACGCGAATGTATCATAAGATATATGGAGAGTTTATACAATGTTATACTCACCTGAATATGGTTGTAGGAAGCGAACATGCACTGGTTCTGCTGCCCGTAGTCTTCTTTGTACTTGTTGAATTTCTTCAGTAGAAGCTTTGAGTGCCGGTTTACAGCCTTCTAGCTCAATCAGTTGTAGTGTATTGATATCTGCAAACTCAATGGGTATCTCTTCCAACTTATAGCAATCTCTAATCACAAGGCGCTCAAGGACTGGAAAATTGTCATTTGTGGCTTTCCAAAACTTGAGATTACTTTCATCGATTAGCAAAAGCTTCAACCCAGTAAATCCCCCAGCAATTGAATTCCATTCTTTGCCGTAACAAGCATCATACATCAGCTTCAGAACCTCAAGGTTAGGCAACTCACCTATAATGTCCAAGTACTCCCACCTTAGATGAGTACATATAAACTTTATCTTCTTGAGTGTTGCTGGAAAAGCTTTTGCACTGAAGAAGTTGCCGTGAAATCTGGCCCTTTGACATCCTAAAGTGTAAAGTTTCAAACTCAATGTTTCTGAAGTTGATGTAGACGGGCAAGGTTGTCGTCAAAAAGTCTAGATTCTTGAAAACTCTCATAGTCATATTCATCTCCAGAGATGCTCAAGTACAACATTCCGAATCCCTGAAATAACCTCTTTTGTGCAGTTACTTGCACAAGCCCAAATTCTTTCGCGTTAGAAAACCTGGGCACCTCTCTTCGTCAACAGATACACTTGGAGTGATTGGCAAACAAAATTTACCTAATTTGAGATGCTTTAAATGCATCAATTCCCAAAATTTTTGTGGGAAAATTGCATTTACTGCACTATCCCATTCAACAATGAAAGTTTGCAGATTCCATAGCCTGCAAATCTCTGAGGTATGTCAAAAACGCCTAGACAGTACTAGGTATCTCAACTAAATGAGTACAAAGTATCTGTGAGGGAAATTGTCAAATCTTATCGGACCCAAGTCCAAGATTCTGAGTAACTTGAAATGTTTAAGCTCCGATTTGAGACTAAAGGTTGAAGAATAACGACAAAAAGAGAAAATAGAACGAGTTTGTTTCAAAAGATTATTGTCATCATCTGTTTGCTTCTTTTTATGAAATGATGATCTCCAGGGGTAAGAAGGGCCCTATAAGAACCATTGTAAATTTGATCATCAATCCTTTGCTTAGAGGGAAACATTTTATGCCTAGTAAGATGGTGACATTCTGGAGGAACATGATTTGGCCCATAATCAAATACAATGTCATTCATGACAAAAATGTTATTGCTTTGAGCTTCATTCAGACACATCTCGTATATTGGGGATCATGAACCTTACAATATCTAATTCTTGTTTCATCCAAACTTTTATCGCTAACAAGAACTAGACATCTGTCAATTAGATCTTGCAAACACTTCTCTGCCACTCCTTCCAAGTCCTTTTCCAATTTCAGAAACCCCTCAGCTAACCATAATCTCACCAATCTCTTCACTGAAACCTTGCGACCTTGTGGAAAAATTACAAAATACAGAAGGCATGCTTTTAGGTCACTTGTCAGGTGATTGTAACTGTCCCAAGCACATGTAAACATTGTTTATCAGGGTCATTTGTGACAAATGACTTGACATCTTCTGCAACACTTTGCCAATCTTCTATTGTCCTTTTAGATTTGCACAGAAGCCCAGCAACCACAAATAATAGTTAATGGTAGCCCTTGACATCTCTCTACAATTTGCTTCCCAATAGTCTTGAATTCAGACGGAAATTCTTCATTTGCAAATGCTGCACTTTTGAAAAGGTTCCAACTTTCATCTTGATCCATGAAGCCCATCTGAAAAGAAAGATTCTAAAATGTTAATAGCAAGCCACTTCACTATTACGGGTAGTCACAGTATCTACTCCTCATTGTTCTGAATCGGAAAACATGTCTCACATCATCCCACGCTCACTACTCCAGATGTCATCCATGACAATTAAGTGCACTTCTTCCTCAAACTCTTCTGCAGCATGTCTGCTAGCTCTCCTCATCTTTCACTTGCCATCCACTTTGATTGTAGATTTCAGAAGACTTAGTGTGATTCTTATACTGTGTTGAAATGAGAGTATGGTAGCCCAAGTAATGTACATCAAAAATGATATAGAATTGATTCATATCATAGTAAACTTCATTCACTAAAGTTGTCTTGCCTATGCCTCCCATCCCGATGATAGGGATGACCTTGAGTCCACCAGAGAAGCTTCTAGTCAATTCTTGTAGCAACCTTTTCTTTTCATCATCACGTCCCACCATAACATTCTTAACATTCGAATATCTTCAAGTGAACTTGAATCTTTTACCAAAGATTTGTTTATGCTTGCTTCCTTATCTTGAATTCTTGGTGGACTGCCTCTCACGATCAATATCCTCTGCTACTGCTGCATGCTATCAGAAAGCTTCATGTGCCTTTTCTCTCTGCATTTCATCATATGCTGCTATGAACTTATTACTCCTAACTGAATGGTATTTTCAAAATAACATTTGCAACTTCTTATCCGTACTTCCAGATCTGTCATTTCCTAGAAACATTGATTTTCTCATTGTCTTTGAGAAATACTTCCAGAGAACTAACTTTTTCACGAAGAGTTTAGAAATTTCTTCGTGTAACATAAATTAGAGATTGCACTGAGAATTGGATGTCAAGCATTCAATTCCATTTGTTCTCATAAGAGAATCAACACTCAGCATAAGCCATAGTTGTATTCCTATGCAGTTTTGACCTCAAAGCTGCAAGTTCTTAAGAGGTCAGTTAAAAAATATTTATTTCAAAGTTGAAAAAGGAGGTAGAAGCAGGGTGAAGTTCGTGTACTCAAATCTCACTTCATCTCTGAGTTTCTCAATTTGAAGCTTGAATTGGTACCTTTACAACACAATTTGCGCATTTGCTACGATTTAAGGTTTGATGTGTACTTTGCTTATATCATGCATTGATATGTATGGGGGTGATGGTATAATAGACAGGTTTCCATGTATATGTTTATGAGTTATATACATTTAGGAAGTAGACAATTTGGACAATCCTATATGGGCCTCTAAGTATCAGAAACTAAAGCATCATTTTACAAAATTATTTACTTTTTACTAATATATCTTTTCACTTGTCCGAAATCATGCTTTTATCCATGAAAATTATGGTATCCAACTAGGAGTTGTTGGTATTGCAAAGTTTGAAAACCAATTTGAAACTGTTTTGAACATCACTTCACTTTGAATTTGTATTTTAAGTAATATTCAACACGAACATTTTCTAAATATTCTTTGCAAATAGAGCAATCCAAACACTATCTAACTCCATACATTCCAAATAAAGTGAAAAATATTTGAATGTATGGCCGTAACGCCTACTAAGAAACAACGGCTTAAACTGGCCTCTCGGTCTAGAGAGGGCCTTTGAACATCCATGGGCTTCATGATAAAGCCAAAACATGTTCAACATAATATTTGAAATAATTTCCATGCTTTTGGAATATAGTATAAATTATGTTGACTCCGCTTTTTTTCCGTATGTCTACTTTATTTATTTTATTTTGACACCACTTAGTAAAATTTGATCCGCTACAGATTACAAGTGTATTTTGAAGCAATAAAGTTTAATGAAATAATGAGTAACTAAGGGAAACTAACCTTTCAATGGCAGTTTGAGAATCAGTAAAGAAAAGTTGGGAAGAGCTAAAACAAAATACTATGAGAAAAGAATTTTAAAAACACAAATAGAGTATGAAAAATCCAAGAAATGTAAAACACAAAAGATAATATTAGTAAGTAAGTGCATTTAGCTATTTTATTGGAGAGTATCAATGTAAATTTAAAATAAAAAGTTATATAAAGATGATTATGTAGAGATAATATGCTTTAACAATATTATAAATATGTTAAATATTTTAATTATATTTTTGTTTCATTTATTATATATTTCTGCTGTTGCTACTCGTTCCTTTTACGAGATGTTCGTATTGTCACATTTTTTCTTTGTCTATAACTACTTTGATTTGCTGTACATGGAGTCGATAACTTCAAAACAACCTCTCTACCTCCACGAGATCAGGTGACTTCCGCATGTACCTTACACTCCTAAACTACTCACTGTTGTATATTTCCTTAAATAAAGTTAAGCATGATTATGCAGAGATACCAGTTATGATTCATTTATATTAGCTGCTTCCTACTAGTTTTTTATGGATTAAATAATAATAAATATAATATAATAATGGTGAGAATCAAACAACTTCCAACTTAGCTACAAAGAGTTATTTTTAAAAAGAAAAGAAAGGAAAACTTTTTGACTGGCAAAGTGAATATAAACAACTTAAATGCTATTATATTATAATAACAAAATGGAAGACAAAATTTAACTTTATACATAGTTGAAAAGGTTGAAAATTGCCTCGTACTTTGCAAAAGGTCTAACTTTTCATCCGCAGTTACCACTATTTGGTTGTCATTTATAGTTTTGGTTCAATCAAAATTGCGCTTAGTCACTAACGGCGGGGTCATAGATGAATCAAGCTTTTAAGCACTGGAAGTTTTTAAAACTCAAGTGAAAAGACACTCTCAGCCTCCTTTCAAGTCTTTCCCGAGCTATCACCAATTTCTTCACTGAAAATCTCACTGTCTTATTTGAAATATTCCAAAATACAGAAGACCATGTAAACATTGTTCATCAGTATCATCTTATCACAAATGACTGGACATCTTCTGCAACATTTTACCATCTTCTAATGTCCTTTGAGATTTAGACAAAAGCCAATAACCATGACATCACATAGTAGTATCCCTTTGAACTTTTTTTCTTTATCATGTCTGCTAGCTCTGCCTCTGAATGGAACATCAACAGTGAAAAGTAACACAAGAGAATCACCATTATAATGCACATTCCATATTCTAATAAATAACTTTACCAAATAAAATGAGCTGGATCGTATTAACTATTGTTGACTGACTTTTACTTATGTTTAGCTTGTCGATCATTTGACGGTAGACTAAAATGTTGTGAATAACCAGAAAATTTTGTACTTTTCCTATTCTTTTGACTAAGTTAAAGAAAAAGCCTTTCTTTTGTTTTTACATGATAGTTAGCGGATACTGAAAAGAGAACTTTGATAAAATCCTTCACGAACCAAGACTTTGGTCTCCTTGACAAAGAGAGCACCAGAATGGCTATAAGAGTAGGAAATTAAGGGAGAAAGAGGGACATGGCTTATACTGCTATTACATGCCTTATGAGAACCATACGCCAATCAATGGAAATTACTGGATGTGATTTGCAACCGTCGGCGAAAAGCTTGAATCTTGACAGCTATTCTGAGAAATCCTAAATATAATCACACCTAAAGCACAACAAACTGGAAGCTGAAATCACAGAGCCAGCACACAGTGCAGAAGATGTAGTTGACTCGAAATCAAGAAAGTTCTTTTCGCACAAAATGCAAAGAAACATAGAAGAGCTTTGAAACTATGTTGTTCCTTGGAACAAGAGGTGGAACACACATTCCGCCATGACAGTAATGGAGTGATAAGGGAACGAAATTAAAAATCAATGATTTAAAGAAACAAAAGTTTTCTCTGGTCAGAATTCCTGAACATGGTTGTAGAGCAGTTCTCGAGAGTAAAATGGGTTGGCCAGAAACTGAATTGGAGATGATGCTGATCAACCTGGTTAGAGGAGAAGGAACTAGAAGTTGTCTCTATTGTAGGGATGGGGTATCGGAAGACAACTTGGCTACAAAACTCGTAAAACCCATCCATGCATTATGTCTCACTTGACATTCGTGCAAAAGCTACCGTCGGCAATATACAGTAGAAATGTACTCCAAGCACCTTCTTCTTCACAAGTAATGAACCTTTTGATGAACTAGCAGAGATCAACTGCAAAGCTCCCCAAAGGCAAGAGATACTCGGTAGTCACACGAGCATATGGACTACAGGAGCTTGGGATGATATTAATCTATGTTTTCCAGACTGTAACAATGGAAGCCGAATACTCTGACTACCTCGAGCCGTGGATGTGGCTGAATATGCTAGCTCAGGTAAGCCTCCTTATCACATGCTCTATGAATTTTGACTTAAAGCTGGAGTTTATTGTACTAAAAAGTCTTTGTGGAATGAACGTTTTCCCCCGAATTTGTGTGCAACTTGGGAAACAAATTGCATTAAAATGCGGAGGATTGCCTAGTACCACTAGATCGTAGACTTCTCTCCAAAATAGGCAAAGCATTGAGTGAGTGGAAAAGTGTTGCCAAGAATGTAAGTTCAGCAAAGAACTGAAGGTTGACGTCCAATGCATGAGGGTGTTGGCTGAGTTACATTACTTGCCTCACCACCTAAAACCATGCTTTATATTTGCACTTTTCCCCAGAAGATGAACTGATTTTTGTCAGTGATATTATGAGTTTATGGGATGCAGATGGATTATTAAAGGTAGAAGATATGAAAAGCATAGAAGAGGTTAGGAAAACATTCAAAAGAACTTGTGATAGAAGTTTAATTTCATTCAGTGTTCAGATTGATGTGGAAAATCATTGAGTTGTAGAATGGCATGATGGAATCTTGTGGAATTATGTTTGGGAAGCTTCCAAAACCATGAATTTTTAAAAATATTCTGAGAAAAGAGTGATCAAACTATGTGAAACAGTGCTCCTCTATGAGTCGGGGTCGGATCAGTATCCGTAATGAGGAAGAATACACAGATGCCGTAAATACCAAGGCCATTCTGTTATCCTTGTTTGGTACTTTCGAAATGGGTGCAATGCCAGAAAGGCCTTCAAGTTTAAAGAGCCACTGATCTTTCTTCAATTTAGCTGTCCAATTTTTCCCAGTGGAATATTTCATTAGTTCACTTGAGATACCTAGCTTTGTGTCTTAATCCTCGCTTAGAGCAGTATCAAGGATCCAAAGAAGAGAATCGATCAATAGTGGTAGACATTCCGTCATCGTATATCGGGAAGCCTTTGTTATCTGCACCTTGTGGCTTTTACCTTCAGATTCCTTTGTCCCTTAGAAATATCCTTTCGATATTACCCTCGGAAATTTCCGCTTCGCCGCTACAATTGAGGCACTCCATTTCTAATTGGAATTACTTGTATATTATGAGCTCAGAATAGTTTGGTTTTGATAAATTTGAATATCTTATGGATTGAATCCTTGTATTGTACTGCTGGGTCTCATTAGACTATTTCCCAATTTAAAGGAGCAAAAATATGGCATCACAGAAGACTTTGTAGTGACAAGGCCTGTGTATGATTTTCGCTGCTTAGGATCAGCTCAGATATTGGAAATTAATCTTATTCGTAGTAACGCTTGTTTTTAGAAAGCCGCTTCACCTCTGGTGGTTCTACCTTGGCCAAGATCCTGTGTACTCTTGAAGAAAATGCGAGGGTCGAAATGCAGGGTCAAATCCCTGCAGTTGTTGTTCCACCTTGCTCCTACCTCCTCCAGATGCTTTTCCACACAACCCAGAATTTATCTTTGATGGGAAGTTTCTTCTTGCCATGGAAGGATCTGAGCATTGTTGGTAAATTGCCCAAACTCGAGGTCCTTAAACTAGAATCGATTGCCTGCAAAAGGGAGACGTGGGAAGTAGCTGGTGAAGGGTTTCGCTTGAAGTGCTGCAACTGAACTATATACACATTCGTACTGAGAGCCTGCAGTGATCACTTTCCGTGCCTTGAACGACTTTTTATTGAACGCGTTGCATTTGCAAATCAATCCTAAGATTTTAAAATAACCACATTGGCTCTGAATTGATATATGCAAATGTCAAAAATCTGGGCTCTGCCAAGCTGATTGAACAGGACATTCAAGACAACTATGGAGGTTCTGTTGAGGTCCATATTCATAATACTTAGTAAGACATCTTCTTCCTTGATTTACTTCTTTTAATTTTCTCTTGTTCCTTAATTATGGGAAATCTAACATATCACTTTTCATCCTTAGGGCTTCTTTTTTTCCCTGCATCAAGTGGCGATGGCCTGAAGGTCCACTGATTATCCAGTTCTCTGAAAGAAATGTCAATTCAGAAGCCAAATGCATGTGTGAGTGGTCGTTTAGTATAGCCGCCTATCAGTGTTTTCCAAGAACTCCAAATTTATGTACATATTGAAGTGTGCTAGAATGCAACAGGGCTCCAGTGCGCGCAAATTAGCTATTCCAATTTCCATGGATTTTTGCTTTGTTTGTTGTAAATGTTTGTAGGTTAGCATTGAATATTTGTTTAGTTTTTCTCTAAATGTTGCCTTACCAGTATAAACAAGTAAGTAGATAGAAAACTTCTCATTCTGTGATCTGCAAATCTTTGCCAATGTGCATGTTCTTACTTATAAATAGGATGCCTGAATACGCATAGCAATAATCAACTGAAGATGCTCAGTAATAATTTGCAGACAACTGGTAACGTGTGTTTCCTTTCTTGGGAGTTCTCAATCTACTTCACCAAGAAAGAAGAAACGCTAAGGCCTGTGGCCCTCGATAATTTTGTGCAAACTTCCTCACTAAAAGCTTCATACAAGAAATGATAGAAAACAGGCTACCAGTAGAAAGGCTTGTCCCTATCTCACTAAGGAAGACGAAAGGCTAAATCCAGTGGCACTAGAGAAATTGCAGCAACTTACTTACTAGGATGAATGATGTTCGTGATACAATATTTTAAAGAGTCTTCATGCTTTTAATATAGTATAAATATGTTGACTCCCACTTTTTTTTTTTCCGTATGTCTACTTTTTTTTTATTTTGACACCGCTTAGCAAAATTTGATCCGCCTCAGATTACAAGTGTACTTAGCTAACAAAAAGTTTAATGAAATAATGAGTAACTAAGGGAAACTAACCTTTCAATGGCAGTTTGAGAATGCAGGAAGAAAGTTAAAAACACAAATATGAGTATGAAAAAAACTAAGAAATGTGTAAAACACAAAAGATAATATTAGTAAGTAAGAAAGATTAAAATCAAGAGAAAAATTGGCATACCTCTCTGAGTGTCTAAAATGGTATTTGTAAAAATAACAAAAATAATTGTCTTCTTATAAATGGGATGAAATTTTCTTAAAATTATATTGCATGTGGGGAAGTGCATTTAGCTATTTTATTGGAGGAGTACATCAATTGTAATTTTTAAAATAAAAAGTTATATAAAGATGATTATGTAGAGATAATATGCTTTAACAATATTATAAACATAAAGTTAAAGATGAATATATTTTGTTTCGATTATCGGACTATTTCTGTTGTTGCTAGGCCGTTCCTTTTAACAGATGTTCTGTATTGCTGCCATTTTTTCTTTATTCACAACTACTTTGATTTGCTGTACATGAGTCGAGAATCCTTCAAAAACAACTCTACCTCCACGGTGTCAGGTGGACTTCGCATACACTCTACACTTCCTAGATCATCGACGTTGTTGTATATTTTTAAATAGTTAAATATGATTTGCAGAGATACTACTTATGATTTTTCATTTATATTAGCTGCTTGCCACTAGTTTTTTATGGATTAAATAAGTCAATAAAATATAATATAATAATGGTGGAATCAAACAAATCTCCAACTTTGGGGCCAAAGAGTTATTTTAAAAAAGAAAAGAAAGGAAAACTTTTTGACTCATAAAGTGAATATAACAACTTAACAAGTATTATATTAGTAATAATAAAATGGAAGATAAATTTAACTTTATACATAGTTGAAAAGGTTGAAAATTGCTCCTTGTACTTTGCGAAAAGGTCTAACCTATCCGTTAGAAGTTTGCCTACTATTTGCTGTCATTATAGTTTTGGTTCAATCAAAATTATGCTGTAGTCACTAACGTATGGGTCATAGATGAATCAAGCTTTTAAGCACTAGGTAAATTTGGATTCTTTTCCAATCATAAACTACTGGAAGTTTTTAAAACTCAAGTGAAAGACACTCTCAACCTCTCCTCAAGTCTTTTCCCGAGCTATCACCAATTTCTTCACTGAAAATCTCACTGTCTTACTTGAAATATTCCAAAATACAGAAGACATGTAAACATTGTTCATCAGTATCATCTATCACAAATGACTGGACATCTTCTGCAACATTCCCCGATCTTCTAATGTCCTTTGAGATTTAGACAAAAGCCCAACAACCATGACATCAGTTAGTAGTATCCCTTTGAACTTTTCTCTTTTATCATGTCTGCTAGGTTTGCCTCTAATGAAACATCAACAGTGAAAAGTAACACAAGAGAATCACCAATATAAATGCACATTTCCGTTATTCTAATAAAGAACTTTACCAAATAAAATGAGCGTTGATCGTGTTAACTATTGTGAGCTCATGAGAAGAAAATAATTAATTTTGTTTTTTGAACTTTTAAGATGACAAGATATATAGTTTTAGTAAGGATGACAAGTATTTTGAGACTGGGAGTATAATATAGTATGATGATGATTAGGAATCACTAATTAATTAGGAGTGTTAGGTTAGTGGGAACTTAAAGAAATATACATTGGTTCTTTGGCTGAGTGCCTTGGGAAAATAACATTTCATGTAACACAAGGACCACATTAAATTGGTTAAAATAATCCTGAGGATAATCTGATTTTTGTAGATGAACTTGTGGAGTTATGGGCAACGGAGGGATTTTTGAAGGTAGATGAAATGAAAAGCATAGAAGAAGTGGCAGAAAAATGTCTACAAGAACTTACAAATAGAAGTTTAATTTCCATCCAGCGTTTGAGATTTGATGGGAAAATCCTGACTTGTGGAATGCATGATGTGACCCGTGAGCTCTGCTTGAGGGAAGCTCTAAACGTGAATTTTGTGAATATTTTCAAAGAAAGGAGTGATCAAAATCCATGTGTGCAATCCATGAAGTGTTTCTCTAAGAGTCAAGGTCGGATCAGTATCCTTAATAAGAAAGAATTGGCTGATGCCATAACACTGAGGCTCGTTCTGTTATCCTGTTTGGTAGATTCAAATGCTCTGCGCTGGAGATGCATTTCAAGCTAGTAAGAGTACTAGATCTTGCTTCAATTACCTGTCAAACTTTTCCCAGTGGAATACTACATTTAATTCACTTGAGATACCTGGCTTTGCGTCTTTATCCTCGCTTACAGCAGTATCTAGGATCCGAAGAAGTGGTTTCCTCATCGATAGATATTCCTCCATCGATATCAAGCCTATGTTATCTGCAAACTTTTATACTTTCTTCTGTATATCTCGTTAATTTTGAATATCCTTTCATAATTCCATCAGAAATTTTGACGATGCCTCAGTTGAGGCACCTCGATTTGCACTGGAATTACTTGCCATATCATGACCTTACAGAGAAATGTTTGGTTTTGAAAAATTTGGAATGTCTCTCTTGATGGAATCCTTGGTATTGTACTGATTCTGCCTTTAGACTATTTTCCAATTTGAAGGAGTTGCAAATACTTGGCGTCCCAGACGACTTCCGTAGTCGCAAGTACCTCTGTGATTTTCGCTACTTAGACAAGCTTGAGGACTTGACATTTTTTCTTATTCCTCAAACCAATGCTTGCTTTCTGGATAGCAATAATGCACCTTCAGATTCAACTCCACAACCACCAAGTTTTCGGAAGAAAATGCCAGATCTACCTCTTGCAAATGATGTTACACCTTTGCTCTTTCCTCCTCCGTATGCTTTTCCACAAAACCGTAAGAATTTAGCTTTTGGTGGACCTTTCTACTTGCATAGAAAGGATTTGAGCATCGTTGGTAAATTGCTTTAACTCGAGTCCCTTAAAATATCACATTTAACCTTCACAAACGATGAGTGGGAAGTAGCTGAGGAAGGGTTCCCTCACTTGAAGTTCTTGCTACTGAGAAATTCATACATCCGGTGCTGGAGAGCCAGTTGTGATCACTTTCCGCGCCTTGAACGACTATTTCTTGTTAGTTGCTGCTATTTGGACTCAATCCCTCAAGATTTTGCAAATATAACCACACTTGCTGTAATTGATATAAACAGATGTTCAGAATCTGTTGGGAATTCCGCCAAGCAGATTCAACAGGACATTCAAGACAAGTATAGAGGTTCTATTGAGGTCCATATTCATGATGCTTGTAAGACATCTTCTTCCTTAATTTATTGTTGCTTGTATTTGTGCTTCCAAATTATATATGCTAAGGCTTAGGCTTGTTTGTTTAAGAATATTTTATGATAAGTCAATCTTATCTGATTTTAATAGATTGACTTTGTAATTTCTTCAATGTTGGTTAATTTTAATCTTAGTGCTCTGCCTTCTCTTACAATATAGTCTTAAGTTAGATTTTCCAACCAGACAATGAATCTATGTCTAGGTAGCATAATGGAATTCCACACCAAATCAGCTTGCCTCACTCTCTGCTGTCTTCCAAACACATTTCGATATGAACCACTCTCAGATAAGCAATCTGTACCACTCAGTCATACACCCTTTGATAGAATTCAGTTTGCTTTGTTACCAGCTACAGTCCGCTGGAGGAACATGAGACCAGATACCAGTGCTGTCTTTTGTATAAGGGCCATGTACTTGTTTGATCCATGGAGTATTCATTGCAGGCTAGTTGCAAAATCAGCTTCCCTACAGATGCAGTATTCCACAGTTTGCAGCCCTTAACATTAAGTCCTCCATTATTCTTTGGAAAACATACTTTTTCCTCTTATCGTCCTTGCTCCCCCGAAATTTGTAGATAGAAAATAGGACTGCATTGATGTCGGTTTTACCATGCAGAGCACGAACCATGTCTGGATTTTTGTTTAGTATTTTTCTAAATGTCGGTAGGTCAGTCGGAAATCTGTAAATTTCTTTTGCTACTATACAGAAACTTCGAAAGACCACTAAATAGCACAGGATCATTACATGTTGTTACTTATCTCATAAAAATAGGATGCATGTATACACATAACAACAATCAAGTTAAAAGATACCCAACTGATATAGATCTTAACAAATTTTACATGCTTGTCTTCAATATCCTGTTGCATCTGCTTGGCGGAAATTTCACATCAGACTTCAAATAGGACTTCTGGAAGTTCGTAAACTATCAAATTCAGACTTCGGTTCTTTGTTATTGTGGGAAATTAAGCTTTGGCTTATGCTGCTATTTACTTCCCTTGTGAGAAATCAATGAATTTTCCTAGACTTAATTAGCAAGCATTCTACAAAAAGATTGATTCTGTGAGAGCTGTTCTAGAGAAAACTGTATAATAACAGGCGATTTTGAGATATTTACAAGCTTTGAAGCTGAAATTACAGCGCAGAATATATAGTTTACTTGGAAAGTTATTAGCCAATGATTTCATTTATTTGACCTTAATCTCTTCATCTTGGCAGCTGAAAAGAACCACCATGCTGTACAAGATCCTATCAAGTGAAGCAGAGCTGAAGGCCATTGATAAGAAGATTGATGAGAGCTGTTGAGTTTGCAGATGAAAGCCCTCCTCCTGTTCGTAGCCAGCTACTAGAGAACGTATTTGTTGATTCAAAGGGATTTGGAATTGGACCTCATTGGAGTTACAAATGTGAGGATCCCAAGTTCACTGGAGGCACTACTTATGTCCAGGTCTCAAGGCACATTCAGTAATCAATGAAATCAGGTTTTCATTTACTGAATTAGTGATTACTAATCACACTTCTATAAATGTCTTGGTGTCCTTCATATTAGAAAGATTGGTACAAAGGTACATAATTATTTCGAATTAGTTCAGTTTTGTCGCCGTTTTTTACTTTCACATTGTTTCAAATTGTACTATATCAGGTCTTCAAATTAGATATTTTTAGTTAGGACGACAAGTATTTTTGAGACGGAGGGAGTATAATTTAGTATGGTGATGAGTAGGAATCATTAATTAATTGGTTCTTAGGCTCAGTGCTTTGGGAAAATAACATTTCGTGTAAGACAGGGACCACATTAGATTGGTTAAAATAATCCTAGGATGATGGATCTCTGTCTGTTGAATGTTTTTTTTTCTACTAATTAAAAGCTAAAACCAGAGCTGGACTTCTTTGATGCTTTTCGTTTGCAGTGTTGGCGATTTGCTTTTTTCTGTTTCTTTTTTTTTTTTAAGTTGAGAAATTACACAACTTGTGACAATTTGTCCATTTTCATACTGAGAGATGTTCTGCCTTCTTCTCTATACAGAAACTCCCTATTTTTATCACAGACTTGAGAGAGAGAGGGACATATGGCTTATGTTGCTATTACTTGTCTTATGAGAACCATACACCAATCAATGGAACTTACTGGATGTGATTTGCAACCATTCTATGAAAAGCTCGAATCTTTGAGAGCTATTTTGGAGAAACAAAAAGCAAAGGTCTTTCTATTATTTCTTGAATTTGTCCACGAGAGAAGAAAACGCGGAAATAAAAAGTGGTCAAAAAAGATGGCCTTCATATTTTATTTGCCCAAAGGGGCTGCAATTTTACTTCAGTTCTTTATTGAAAGTTGTTAGGATTATTATATTAATGTCCATTTGTTTAGGATTATCCTTTTGTTCTTTTGTCTGCATTGTTGTTTTATGGCTTGTTTCATTGGTTAACAGAAATCATCAGTAGTTAAAGGGTGATGAATTTGTGATAGTGAAATTTAATCTTCCACACCAGAAAGTCTCTTTATGCTTAATAAAAAATTTATGCGACTTACATGCCATGGATATTTGGTTGGAGAAAAAGATTAGATTCGCTATCACGTTACATTGGGTTCAAAATATAATTATTATCGAAGTTTTAAGTGTTTTTCACATATATTTGCATCTTCCGTGTCAAAAGTTACTGGATTCAATTGAACCTGTAGCTTGTTTCACTTGTTCTTTTTCTTTTGTTGTCTCTATTTTGTCGTAAGGCAGATGGATAAAGGAAGTTATATTTGATTCCTTGATTCTTAATCACTGTACTTTCTCCATCTTTCTTTGTGACACATCACTCATCATGTCAACACTTTATCACTCTGTAAATTCCACGTCTGCAAATAGGGATCGGATAACACAAGAACCATATATGCCCACCACAAGCTTGTGCAAGTCAGGGGAACTTTTGTGCAGATTTCTTGGCCAACGCCAGAAAATAGGATAACGAATGAACGAAAATAAGTCTAGAGACTTTGTGAAGCTGTCAAAGAAGATGGATTTAATTTTATTTGTTGAAACAGACTTCAACTTACTTCCAACAACCATTCGTTAGAGAAAAATCAACTCCGGAGACAATAAAAGAAGAGTTTAAAAGGAAGTCCCTTTCAACAAGGAAAATTGAAGACTGTGGACCGAGCTGGAAATGTGATGGAAGCTAACTTGTCTGTCTTTTAAATTGAGAAATTACACAACTTGTGCCAATTCATCCTTTTTCATGCTTGAGAGATAATCTGCTTTCTTCTCTGTGCAGAAACTCCCTATTGTTATCACACCCTTAAGAGAGAAATTAAGAGATATGGCTTATGCTGCTATTACTTGCCTTATGAGAACCATACACCAATCAATGGAACTTACTGGATGTGATTTGAAATCGTTTTATGAAAAGATTGAATCTTTGAGAGCTATTTTGGAGAAATCCTGCTATATAACGGGCGATCTTGAGGCATTAACAAGCTTGGAAGCTGAAATTGCAGAGGTAGCATACAGTGCAGAAGATATGGTTGACACAGAATCAAGAAATGTTTTATTAGCACAAAATGTGGAGGAAAGAAGCAGAGCTATCTGGGAGTTCTTTTTCCTCGTGGAACAAGCACTAGCTTGCCTTGATTGCACCATGACACAGTGGATGGCAACATGGGACAGCATGAAAGATCTAAAAGTGCAAACTTACTCTCTTGCCAGTTTACCTGAACATGCTGTAGAGCGGCCCGAGAATATAATGGTTGGCCGTGAAACTGAATTCGAGATGATGCTGCATCAACTTGCTAGCAGAAAAAGGGAACTAGAAGTTGTCTCTATCGTAGGGATGGGGGGCATTGGGAAGACAACTTTGGCTACAAAACTCTACAGCGATCCATGCATTATGTCTCACTTTGACATTCGTGCAAAAGCTACTGTTTCACAAGAGCATTCTGCGAGAAATGTACTCCTAGGCCTTCTTTCTTCTAAAAGTGATGAACCTTTTGATAAACTAGCAGATCGACTGCAGAAGCTTCTAAAAGGCGGGAGATACTTGGTAGTCATTGATGATATATGGACTACAGGAGCTTGGGATGATATAAAGCTATGTTTCCCAGACTGTAATAATGGAAGCCGGATACTCTTGACTACTCGGAATGTGGATGTGGCTGAATATGCTAGCTCAGGTAAGCCTCCTTATGAGTTGCGCCTCATGAATTTTGATGAAAGTTGGAGTTTATTGTACGAAAAGGTCTTTGCAAAAGACTCTTTCCCCCCTGAGTTTGAACAGATTGGGAAACAAATTGCATTGAGATGCGGAGGATTGCCTCTAGCAATCGTTGTGATCGCGGGACTTCTCTCAAAAATAGGCAAAGCATTGAGTGAGTGGCAAAGTGTTGCCGAGAATGTAAGTTTAGAAGTAAGCACGGATGTTTATGTCCAATGCACGAGTGTGTTGGCATTGAGTTACCATTACTTGCCTCACCACCTAAAAGCATGCTTTCTATATTTTGCAATTTTCCCGGAAGATGAAATAATTGTTGTCTATAGACTTGTGGAGTTATGGGCAGGGGAGGGATTTTTGAAGTTAGAAGAAACGAAAAGCATGGAAGAAGTGGCAGAAAAATGTTTAAAAGATCTTATAGACAGAAGTTTAATTTCCATCCGTCATTCAAGATTTGATGGAAAAATTGACAGTTGTGGAATGCATGATGTGACCCGTGAACTCTGCTTGAGTGAAGCTCGAAAGATGAATTTTGTGAATGTTCTCGGAAGAAAGAGTGATCAAAATTCATGTGCGCAATCCATACAGTGTTCTTCTATCAGTCGAGGTCGGATCTGTTTCCATAATGAAGAAGAATTAGCTAGGTGCCGTAACAGTGAGGCTCATTCTATTATCATGTTTGATAGATCACAATGCTTCACACCGGAGCTGCGTTTCCAGCTAGTAAGAGTACTAGATCTTTCTTTAATTAGGTGTCCAACTTTTCCCAGTGGAATACTTTCCCTAATTCACTTGAGATACCTAGCTTTGAGTCTTTCTCCTCGCTTAAAGCAGTATCTAGGATCCGAAGAAGAGGTTCCCTCATCAATAATAGACATTCCTCCATCTATATCAAGCTTATTTTATCTGCAAACTTTTATACTTAACCTACCAAATATTGATGAGCGGAAATATCCTTTCATATTACCATCGGAAATTTTGATGATGACGCAATTGAGGGACCTCCGTTTGGAGAGGAATTACTTGCAGTATCATGAGCTTACACAGAAAAGTTTGGTTCTGAAAAACTTGCAATGTCTGTATGGATGGAATCCTTGGTTTTGTAATGTGTCTGTCCTTAGACTATTTCCCAATTTAAAGAAGTTGCAAATACTTGGTGACGAAGAAGACTTCCGTAGTCGCAAGAACCTGTATGATTTTAGCTGCTTAGACAAGCTTGAGGAGTTGACATTTTCTCTTTCTCCTTATAGTGCTTGCTTTCTGGATAGGAATAATGCACCTTCAGGTTCTACTCCACAATATCCTCTGAGGTCTCGGAAGAGAATGAGAGGGTCACCTCCTGCAATTGCTGTTCCACCTTTGCTCCTACCTCCTCCACATGCTTTTCCACAAAACATTAAGTATTTAGCTTTGATAGGATGTTTCTTCTTTCCATGGAAGGATCTGAGCATTGTTGGTAAATTGCCCAAACTCGAGTTCCTTAAACTTGAACAGAATGTCTGCAAGCACGAGGAGTGGGAAGTAGCTGCGGAAGGGTTTCCTCGTTTGAAATTCTTGCTACTGAAATATTCAGGCATTCGGTACTGGAGAGCCAGTAGAGATCACTTTCCGTGCCTTGAACGACTATTTCTTGAAGGTTGCGTCTATTTGGACTCAATCCCTCAAGATTTTGCAGATATAACAACACTTGCTCTAATTGATATAAGCACCTGTTCAGAATCTGTTGGGAATTCCGCCAAGCAGATTCAAGAGGACATTCAAAACAACTATGGAGGTTCTATTGAGGTCCATATTCGGGGTCCTTTGTAAGACATCTTCTTCCTTGATTTACTTCTTATAATTGTTGCTCTATTTTTGCTTCCAAATTATAAATACTACCGGTAGGACTTGTTTGGTCAAGAATATTTTACTTGAGTTAACCTATTTTTGGTTTGATTAGAGGACTGTTGTACAGAATATCGATTTTTTGCACTGACTCAACAAAAGTTCTTTACGCTCATTGTGAATGATTTGAATCCTTCCAATATTGTGTAACTTGTTATACTTGCATGCTCATTCTCGATACAGTTTTCTCTTGTTCCTTAATTTTGGGAAGTGTAACATTTCATTTTTCATCTTTTGTGGCTAGCTTTCTCGTTAGTATGACAACAGATGATGATGGCAATTCCAATTTCCATTTCTCTGTAGGTCCACGACACCGGAAGTAGTTTTCTTCCCAGCAGAGGCAAGTAATGTCTATTATTGGACAACAGACGCAACTAGGTGTATTGGATATTACAGGTTTTGGTAAATGTAATATTTAAAACCCTTGTGATTAATGAAATTTTAAGAGTTATATATAGATTTTCGTCTATATTTTCAACCTCGTTGCGTGCATCTCTCTTCAAAAAATCATAAACAATAATTTGATAAGGAGATTGCCCCCATTGTCTCTGAAACTTGTACTTTATGTTGTCATGTATAATTATTTCTCAAACCTTTATTTTTAATAATATTGATATTATTTTACAAAACCGTGTTGAGAAACTGGTCTCCTAGCAAGAGACGTGTAGAATCACCAATGCCATTTTCCACAGAATGAGAGAG